>JAULBM010324303.1:0-13356 GCA_032357055.1 Geukensia granosissima | reverse complement strand
ATTTACAGACCCTTTTATTATATTGTTCATGTTTACAGGTTTGGTATGCCACACCCTATGCTAGGAGATATGGACTTGATACATTGGAAATCACACAGCAAGATATAGCTGGTAATACAATCTGCAGATATATAAAATTACATTATTATTTTTGACTATTTGCTTTCAAATTTTATGTAATGGCCAAATTTAATGTATTTGTACTTATTTCACTTTTATGTAATGTCTTCATTATACACATCTGTAGGACAACAGGACAGTTTCTGTTAATAACATTTTTGTCTGTATGAAAATGAAAAGATATGGGGTATATGTCAGAGAAACTGCGTTCCAACCAAGAGAAAAAGGAAGGGAATTTACAAATCTAGAGGTCTCCACAAGGCCTTGTAAAAACCTCTAAATTGCCAAAAAAAATTGTGTATGTGTAAAATAATACTGATGCATTAGTTATTTTGACACAATTATCCCTCATATAAAGGACAGGAATGTATTGATTTATGATGATCCAGCCCCTCCTGGTTTTTGGAGAGGGACCATATGAGTATTTTCTTAAATTCTAATGTAAGATATTGATTGCTTATCTGATTTTATCTTTCTTCGAACCAGTCTCGTACTGTTTTTGTTTTTCCTCTTAATTTGATGGTTTTATCCCCAATGTTTCCTTTGGAGAATATTTTTTTTAATGTCACCCCAAGCATTTTGACCTATTTCTGTATAATAGAAGTTTCCGAAAACAAAAAAATTTCTATGTCTCATTGGATTTTGAATGGTTTTTTTTTTTTAACCTTTTACTGTTTTTGTGATAAAAGGGGTGAAAGTGTAAAGTGTTTAGTGGCAAAGAAAATGAAATTTTGCAGGATATGGCTTTTCTATTCATTTTTGTCTGGGTTGTTTTGAATGATGCCTTTTTATAAATTAAACAAATTTCAATTTAATCATTTTTATAGCATGTCTTTTTTTTATTACAAAAAAGGGGGGTTGAATCCAATTTTGATAAATTTTTTGTTTTGTTGAATTCAACTGTGAGATCTTCCCATAACATGCCCGTAGCCAGAAATTTTCAAGGAGGGGTTACGTCCATTTGCGGAGCAACCTTCACAGCTGGGGTCTCCGATATTTGGTGCAAAATCCTGCAATCAAACCATCCTGGCACTGTTTTTGCATACCTGAAAGTCCTGTTTTTTTTTGTTTTTAATAGTCAGACTTCAATTTAAATTGCGAGTTTAATAGTGCTTATTGGTTTTCAAGGGGGGGGGGGTTTGTCCGAACCCCTCGAACCCCCCCTGGCTACGGGTATGCATAATATATCATTGGATTTTATCACTGTTTGGTAAATTAAGTAATTGGTAGGTAATAAATATAACTAGTCTATGATATGGTTTATTTATGTAAAAAACATAGTCAGAGTGTTAAACAATATCCTGCTATTTATTTCCTTCATGTAAATGCTAACTGATGTTGTGAGTCTTTTTTAATCCTGCCTAATAAACAAGGTATATTCTTTTCAAATTGTAAGTTTTTATTTAAATATATCTATGTATATTTTTATTGTTTATTGATAGATTTTATCTTTTTAGAATGCATAGAAAGAGTTGAATACATTTATAACAAATTTTATTTAAAGATTGAAATAGAAAAATGTTTCAAAGTCATAAATCTGTTATCTGCAATTAAAATTTCCGTTTTATTTTACAGTGTTAGATGAACAGGAATGTAAATATGAGTGCTATGAATGTGACAAAAGGTTTAAAACTTCCATAGCTCTACAGAGACATCTAATTACACATGAGCCAGGAGCTCCTCAGCCATCCACAAGTGCCAGCGAGCCCCAAATCACTCCTTCTGATACCCAAAGCTCAGAGAACTACCCTGTATCTAACTATAGTGCCATTAAACGAAAATACAAACCACAGCCTAAGAAATCAAAGGTATGGTATACTTTATGAATCTGGATTTAGTGTTCACTTTATATGTCCTTCCTACAATACAGTGAAAGTATTCATATGGTGTATTCATAGGCTTGAAATTTAATAGTTAACTAACTTGATTGTAAAAAATATGATTATCAAGGCTAACAATTTAAGATTCTCTATTAAAATATTCCACTCTGTTGTGAAAAATAATATAATGGATTATGCCCACTTGTCTACTCTTTATGGTGTTACTACTGCACTATCAGGATCTCTTTGCTTTGTAACGTCATATTTTCTGGGAAATCTATCAGTTGACACATGTGTGAGAATTTTTCATATTGCATGGATTTTGGTGAACAAGCATCTTCACAAATCAAATACTTCTAGTGCAGCAGCCACACCAAGCAGGGGTCACCAGCGGGTGTCATCCATTGATTGAATGTAATTGTATTCTATGTTGATGTTTATGTTGTGTTGCACAGAATTGTATGTTGATATTTATGATTGGATTATAGGACTTTACAGACACCTCTGGATATATGTGGAAGAAGAAGTCTACCAGTATCTATCTTAACAAGTAAGTAAAGGAAACTGTCAAGAATGGTTCATAATGAATCATTAGTACTAAGTTAAAAATTCTAGGCTGCAAAGGGACATTTTGCCAGTCTGCAAAGGTTAGAAATAAAATAACATTAAATGTGATAATGGTCTGTCCATCTGCTTTTTAAATTAAGTCACATATTTTATACTAGAGAGAATTGGGGACTTGCATTATATATGTAACAACAATAAACTGCAGACATACATCAAACTTTCTTAGTTCAAAACTTGTTATCAAAGTTAGGGATTTGAAGCTGAGCATTGTGTGATTGAATATATTTTTGTCTATTTATGATTATTTGTGTCTATCCTAATATATTTTTTTTTTCTTTCTAACTTTTTTCAGAACTTTGAAGAAGTACCATAAAAGACATGACTCAGAAGCCATTCGTAGAACTATCCAGTCAATGTATCGTAGGAAGGGGAAAGAGTCTGGTGGTAATGAGTGGGTCTGTGTTCACTGTGATCTGACATTTGACAATTCTAACTTACTTAACCTCCACACTCTCACACATGCTGCTGAGGATGTAGGTTTTGATGAAGTTTACAAGTTTGCTTACAAGGTAAATGGAAACGGTGAATTTCAGCAACCAGGTACAAGCAGTCAACAGAATGAAATGTATGTCTTGGAACAAAGTACGTTGGCTTGTCCTGTGTGTCATGCACAGTTTCAGGAGCAGCGTGCTTTGATTGAACATGCCGCAGAGCATGGAAAAGCAAAGACATTGTTAAATCGAAGTCATAAATGCTCTCAATGTTGGAAGGCCTTTCATACTAGGGACAAACTCAATCGCCACATGTTGTGCCATGGTTCTGAAGAGAATAAACCGCTGCAGTGTAATACCTGCTATAAAAGATTTATGAATAATTCAGCACTTTCATGCCACATGAAAACCCACAGTGACAAGAAGTACTACGAATGCCCTATCTGCAAGGAGGGTTTCAATCATTCTTCTGTGATGAGAGAACATGTGGTAATCCATGCTCAGAATGGTGTTTACACTTGTCCACAATGTCAGAGAAAATTTGATGACTTTTATAACTTACGGAAACACATCAGAGGATTCCACACTGACAAGGAGTTTCCATGTCCACATTGTGACAAAGTGTTCCCTCGTCCAGACAAACTTAAATTACACATGCTCAAACATTCATCTCATCGTGAGTTTATGTGCGAGACTTGTGGTCGGCAGTTCAAACGAAAGGACAAATTAAAGGAACACATCAGAAGAATGCATTCTTTGGAAAGAGAATTGAAAAATGCAACCAAAAGTGATAAACCTTCCCCAAAGAAATTTGTTCCAAAAGTTTCTCCAACTGACTATCACAGATTCATCTACAAATGTCATACGTGCATGCTGGGATTTAAACGACGTGGAATGCTAGTAAACCATTTGGCAAAACGTCATCCAGATGTTAAATTTGAGACTGTTCCTGAACTGAATTTGCCAATTCTAAAAACTCAGAAAGACTACTACTGCCAATATTGTGATAAAGTATACAAGTCTAGCTCCAAGAGAAAGACACATATATTGAAAAACCATCCTGGTGCAGAACTTCCAATGAGCAGTCGTAAAAAGACTGTTTTGACAGAATTACCAGGACTTCCCAATCCAACATTCTCGCAGACTGTGGGAAGTATTACAACAATGCCACATTTATGTGAGTACTGTCACAAGCAGTATGCTAGTAAAGCAAAGCTGACTCAACATCAACGTAAAAAACATCCTGATATTGTACCCCCACTTCCACCAAAACCAAAACAAAATCCACTCGATCTTCAGACTGAAGCACAGTCCAGTCAGGAATCAATACAACAGATTGTTCGTTATGAGCCAGCTGACTCCATTGTGACGGTACAACAGGCCACTGATGGACAACAGGCTGCTGATTTACTTACCCAGGCAATGTCAGAGTTAACTCAGACAGTACAAACAGACTATCGACAACAGTCAGGAGAATTTCAGTCCAGAATGGGTCACACTATGGTTCAGTTAACACATCCTGGGTCAACTATTGACCTTACACACTTAAATCAGGCCCTTCAGCAAGGACATCTCAGTCAAGCCCTTGCCCATGCATTTGTTCAGCCAGCAGGCATAGGAGGGCCAATACAAATAGCAGTTTCTGGACCACTTAGTGCTCTAAGCCAACTCCAAACTGATGGACTACAAAGGGACAGTACTCATGAAGAACCATCCAGCAGTGGACCCCAACTGATGAATACTCAGACTATAGTTGTTAGTGGTGCTCACCATCCACAGATTATACCAATTTCAGTAGCTCAGACACCATCAGTAACAGGATCTAAATGGAACAGTTTTACTAATTATAGATAGTTTTAGTGATATTCCTTATTTATTTTGTTTGACCATTGACTTTTGATCCAATAAGTCATAGTGTAAACAGACATATAAAGAAACTGATATACATGTACATGTACTAGTATTTTCCCTCGGAATTTTCAAATGCTGATATCTTAAAGTGAAGCACTCTGTCTTATTATTAATTTTTGCTTATTTTGTTTCAATATAAACATATAATAAAACTATCATAATTATTGAACAAGTTTATTGTTAGGAAATAAGAAGAAAACCTCCTTAATGCTGTGTTGATTGTACTGATACAATGTCAACTCATATTAGTTGGCCAATAATATGACAGAATAAGAAAACAATCAGTTCAGTGTTGGATATAAGAAATGAAAATATTCAAAAGCTTTGGTTTTTATATGTTCAGAAAAATAGTGGAAAAATGGTATTTGTTTTTATATGTACTTACACTTGTGCACACATTAAAACAACCATTCATTCATTGTTGATTCAATAGCTTGTAAATGAAATACACTAGTACATTAATAGTCAAATGTTAAAGAATGATGTTACCAGGTTCAAAGTGCCTCTGATTTTAAAGATGATCAACTACAGGACAGAAAAGATGACATAAAGAATTTAGTGCTAGTTGACATAAAAATCATGCAAAATGTGATTCATCCATAAAAAGCATACAAATATTTAAATTTTTATATTATATTTGTTTAGAATGACATTTCATGTGCAAATTTGATGTCCATTTTGCTGCCTTAGCATGTGAGATATAATTTACAAAGACTGTAAAACTATAACTAATTTTGTTGTTAATCCTTTGTAGATTTTTCAGGATACATATTTCTTGTGAACAGTCAGTTTGACAAAAAATTAGTCTGGATTTTTTGTACATTAGAATCAATATAATATTTAATTTAATATTTGAAGCCTTTTTTGGAGCGTATCACTTTTCACAGAATTTGCATGTGGACTGGTACTTAATGAGGTTTGAGGGTCTAAATAGAATATCGATAAAATTTTTTTAAATACTTTGTCAAAAGATAACCTATATTGGGTTGCTTGAAAAATTACAATCAAATGTTTATATAACCAAACTTGTTTTCAAGCAATGGCTAGTGCAAAATCCTACATTTTCTGTTGATTATATAGGGAAAAACTACATTTTTCTTGATATGGAGTACATATAACGATAGAATTCTGAAATAAAATAGGAAAAGATAGCTTTTATCATATATTATCAGAAAATAAAAAGAAAAATTATAATCACCGATCTCCTTTTCTTGCTACATTAATAAATCAATAATTCTGTAGTGCAATCCTTTGTAAAATTATGTCATTGGAGTTGCTTCCCCTGGCAACGTTCAATTCTTTAAAATGTTTAAAAGCTCGTTTTTCTCTGAGATTGTATAAAAACGAATAGGTCATTAGATGAAGAATAACAATACGATTATTCAGTTTTAATTTCGTTACAATATGTTGTTCCGTGAAATAATATTTGCAATTATAGAAAAAGTCAATACCACAAGTTTGCGATCCAAGATGGCGGAAGACTCCCGAACCTCCTTAATGCCCAAAAGCATTTCATTTTCTTCTAATTTTATGTTATTTTACAACTTTGTTTAACAACAGATAATGATATTAAATGGTGATATTTATGTAATGGCTACCTAAAAGGTAACACCATGTACTAGTCTCTGCAAAACATTAAATTTTCAATTGGTTGTTATATAAATTATGCAACATCTCTTTGTGTCTTTTATAACCTTGTTGACTGCTAACACATAACAGCAAAATTATAAACATAAGGCCTTGTCTACATAAGCCTTGAACCTCTCAACACAACATGTGTAAGCTATTAAAATTACATCAACAGTTTACTCTCTTGTGAATAAAATATAGCATAACATTACACAACTTTCTATTCTACTGTCCTTTAAGCTTTCAATTATTATATTGCAGAACACAATGTACAAAACATCAACTTTCATTGTTAGATTTTTCATGATCTAATGTCAAACTTAGCTAGAAAATAGGTCCTGTCTCCAACCCAAATAATAGCTTTCTGTGAATTTGGAGACTAAAATTGCTAGAATTGTAAAAGAATAAAATGTTTTTGAACTTTTCTTTCAGAAAAACTACAAAGGGAAATGCATTGACAGGTCACATAAGACAGGTTAATACTGGTGGTCACATAAGTCAAGTTAATACTGGTGGTCATACAGGCAGGTTTATACAGGTGGTCACATAAGTCAGGTTATTACTGGTGGTCACACAAGGCAGATTATCACTGGTGGTCAATTTTACAGATTATTATGGGTGCTCACATAAGTCAGGTTATTATTGATGGTGACATTCACATAAGACAGGATATTACTGGTGGTCAATAAGGTAGACTATTACTGGTGGTCCATAAGGCAGGTTATTTTGGGTGATTATTAAGGCAGGTTATTACAGGTGACCACATAAGGCAGGTTATTACTGGTGGTCACTAATAAGTCATGTTATTGATTCAAACAAAGCTTTTATATATCAATATGCAATCCAAATAGAACAAAATAACCTACAATCTACTGTACCCATTTAAATTTGATAAATGTCATTACATTTCCTCATTGTCACTTCACATTCAAGTTTATATGAGCTCTTTTTCATCTATTGTCTGAACTACTGCATAGTGCCAACAGCTAATAGTAACTTCAGATCCTGAGTCAAACTCAAAGTAGAAGAAATTCCAAGGGTATAGACCCTGTTTACACTTGCATATTTGAATCAATTTTAAATAGATTATTATTACTATAGTTTTGAAAAAGATTGACCTTTACAAAGTTTTGATGAAATAAATCAATCTTTTCAAATCCTTCTAATCATCTTTTTGGGTCTACCTCAAGAGGTTGTTTATTAATGATTTATTCAAAATGAATCAATCTATCCTTTAATGTGAATATAGAAAGATCAATTGCATTTAGTTACACATAAACGCATGTCCAAAGTATGCTTATTACAAAAATGGCCAAGGGCGGGTGACCTATGTTGTTTCCTTAATTCATATTTTTATAAGCCCTGTGTTCAATTAAAGCAGAATTTGATAGTGATTTTGATAAACAGAATCCAAAAATTATTTAACTTAACTGGAATTCTTCTGTATATTCTACATGTGAAGTGTTTTCCCTTTTATGCAAGAAGTCTATAAATCTAAAAGCAAACCTTTCATTTCTGAAATAATGAACACTTAAAAAGTATTAAACATCAAAAATGATCAGATCTATTTATCAGGTTTTTACCACTATAGGACTTTTATAGATCGATCAAGAAGTGTTTGATCTAAATAAACTAGAGATGAGTTTGTCCTAAACTGGCATTGTGCTATCAGCCAATTTTTTTTATCAACAAAGAACGGGCTTTGCTTGGCCTAACAGATGTAATAAGATAACTTTTTATAACCTCTGACTAAGCCATTATAAATATACAGGTGTATGTTATCATTCTTCACAATGTTTACATTGTTGATTTCATGTATGAAAGGGACATGAAATAGACATCTACAGTATCTGAGTTCTACACTGTCTACAGTAACTAAATCCATGTAAATTAAATATTATTTGTACCAAAAAGCCTTTGAAGATGTGCTTGGTTTATAATAGTGCAATGTATAAAGTCCTTTAACCCATTACTTTCTTTAAAAAAAAAAATTCTACTTTTATGTGTCTATATTGTTTATTTTTATTGTGTGATTGTATTACTTTGACTCTAATGGGTTTTTGTCTGCAAATAAAGATATTAGTTTATCATTTTCTGTCAATAAACACCACATATTTTTTTAATCCTTTGGCATGTTTGGAAACCCAATTATTGTTGTCAGATGTGTTTAGGCTATTAAATGATACAGAAAACTTAACTATGTCTTCTTTTTCTATACCTAAGCAATAAAATAACTTTTAATTGAAATCTGCATAAGCTTTTATCCAACCCTTTCTTTTAAAGTAGAAAGTTAATACCAAAATCCAATATGAGCAAAATATTGACTATCTGTTAATCCCATTTCTCAAGTGTTGGTGTAAACCTAAACATGTGTACACACTCTATTCTGGGGTCAGATTACAAAGGTCATGACCTGAGGTTTGACATGTCACTCCTTTGTGAAAATGGGATTAAGGTCATTTGAAAAGTGGCCTAACCACAATTTAATCAAAGCAGTACTTTTTTTCCTGAAAATGCAGCTATAAGACCACAAATAAAATATGTAAACTAGATTTTGCAGACAAGCCATTTTTTGTTAAACAATACAAATATATTGTTACCGAGTATACAACATATTGAGATTTTAACACAATTTTAAATAATGACCAAAAATAATCGATTGATAAGTTTCTTATTCCTTACTCAGGAATTTCAAAAGAAAATTTGATGTGTCATACAAAGAAATCTAGATCTGAGACACCAAGCTAATGGCAGTGAGATGCTAATGTAGCATGTTCAGTACAATATCCTAAGGATAAACTGCCCACCATGGTAGATTAAAAACATGATGTAGGTATATTGACCGGCCCTTGAAGGCAAGACCATCACAGAAGACATGTTGACCTGTAATAATGTGATCACATATTTTATTTCTCTTTAAATAGCTATTTTCAAAAAAAGTTATTTTAATGTGGCTATACCTGAACACCTATTAAACAATGTTGTTAATTTAGATATTTATTTTAATACCAGACAACAAGGCAACTGTGGAAATATCCGCACTCACAATGGAATGTTTTTAACTGTTTAATGAAAAGTAAATATTTTGTGTAATTTTAGTCTTTGAATACAAAAAATGACCTTTACAAAATATTGTGCACATGAGTATTCAAAACAAATTCAGTCTTCCCTGATTCTGAAAATGAAAACGAGGTAAGTATTTAAAATTTCCCATTTCACACATCCTGATTTGGACAGCAAAACAACATCCCCTAGAGCCGAGATGACAGACAAAAACCTGACATATTATGTAGCAAATTAGTCTGAATGTGACAATAAGAGGCTTCCAAACAATTATCGACCTCTTTGGTTGTCAGGAAAACTCTACCTATGATATATAGACTAAGATAAGTAACCTTCACATGGTTTTTGCCAGGTGTACACACAAAAATCAATCATTACTCATAGCAAGTAAACTACATAGCAATCAAAGGTTTTTTATCTTCATGTGATCAACCTTTCTTCATACCTCTATACATTTATCATCCTGGCCAGATGTAAAACTGTTTATAACATCTAAATAATTCACATTTTCAACAAGATTTTTTACCAGTTTGATGATAAACGACCTAGGTTTTTTTTTTCGATTGTTGTTTTTTTTTTTAAATGCAGGTGTCAAGTAGGTTAGGTAATTGTAAGGAATTTAATATCAACAAGATGTTTAAACTGATAAAGAGATGTCAAAGAATTTTTGTAAGGTCAAACCCTGCAATAAATTACAGTCTGTACTGAAAGGACATAGATTTTATGACTCCTGCAGAGCCACTGCACGACCATAGTCATTAAGATTACACAGTGTACCTGTACAACTCTAAGAGGGGACTCTATTTTGATTTGTCATGTAGTTTAAGCCCAAACTCTTACACCTAGAAACAAGCTTAACAGATGTCAGCCATCAATATCAGGTGCATTAGAGGGAACACTACTAAATAAAGTTACTGTTCATTTCTATGTTAATTTTGCCCCTTTTGCAAAATCTGGAAAATTAAAAATGATTTTTTCCAAGCCAGACTTGTTCAAAAAAGTTATATTTGAATATAATATTATATGTGATATAACAAAATAAATATTGTTTGAAAATTCCCGTTGACTAATTGACAAAATTTATCCTAGTGCAACTTTCATTTCCTAGGCCATTTTAAGAGCTAACAACAATCAAAATTTTTAGAGCTAATAACAATCTGGAAACATAATTTTGTGTGGATTTTTTTTCCTCTCCCTGATAACAAGTTACAAGGAAAGCCCAAAAAGCTCAGACAGCATGATTTTTAACTCCACTGGATTTATGTTTTTGTTCTAATTTCATGGCCTGTCAAACTGGTTACCTAATTTAATGGTGCCTTTTTTATGGGCACAGCACTGTGATACCTTATTATGTTCACATAGCAACCTGAATCCTCACTTCTATGAACTCAGTAATATAAGCGAATACTAAATTTCTAGATACAGTGAAACATGTATACACTGACCCCCTTTTGGACTTATTTGGTTTAGGCAGGTTAAAAACAGATGACAACTGGTATAAAGGGACTTAAGAATCAGTTTGGTTAAGACAGGTTTTAGGTTTTCTCAGTGTTCAGTTTAGACAGATTTCACTGTAATAGGATTGTCTTGATTTAAGTTATGTTATGATCAGATCAATTCAGAAATCATTTGAACAACTTGGTTGTTCAGTTATGAAATTAAAGCTGTTAAAAACCCAGTGTCATGTAATTCTGTCGAATTATTTGACAATTTTATACCAGGGGATCTGGGTTTTTGAACTGACAAATCATTTGACAATTGCATACCAGGGGATCTGGGTTTTTGATCACACAAGTAGAACTGACAGTATCAGACTACTTAAGCTTTAAAATATAAAGGTGATGACAGTCTATGAGAAAATTGTTAAAACACTGTTTCCGGTGAAAAAAAGCACTTAGGACTGGAAGAAGCTCTTGGAAGATCAGACAAAATGTCTGAAATGATCCTGGTGTTTGAAGTACTTCAGGCAACCACTTGATTGCTCAAGTAAAATCAAACTATATCAGATGGAATGTCCAGTAAAAAACTAAATTTTACTACAACTTATGTTTCCAAGCGTTTGCTGCAAAATAATTTTACGAACAAATGCCCTACCTTTTTGACTTTTTTCTTAATGGAAGACTTGTGTTTATCTTTCTGTACATTGGTTTCATTCTTTTCATTCTGTTTTGTGGTTGTTTTGATACAATTCTGAAAAGATAATATGAAATACATAAACACAAACTACATAACTTCATGAAATGTATATTTCATTTGCTCCATTTATGCAACTATAGAAATTAATTAATTAAGTTTGACTCACTGATCTTCCTATTTTTTGACCTGTAACATGTCTGAGGAAGGTAAACCCAGAAAATCACTTTAAACCGAGTTAAATTTTCTATTGAATATATATCCTAAACTAATGTAAGAAGTGGATTGTGACTTTCTATTCTTTATTTTAAATGCATTAAGGTGTTTTGAGATTTTTGTCAAATTTTCTAACTCCTTTGGTTTTATCTATTTCTAGGCACTAATATTTTTAGCCTACTGACACCAAAATTTCTTTTTATTATTTCATAATATACATCTTAAAAAGCCATTTGTCAGGTTTTTATAAAATCCTATTCATTTCTCTGTGGCTTTTAATAGTGGAATATGTCAATGAAATATCAAAGCACCAGATATACAGGTCATTTTATTTCAACAAGGAGGTCGAACAAACTAATAATTTTTCATTATGTTTGTCATAACCAAACACATCACAAACTATGACAAATATTGTGAATACAGTGCACACAGAGAGTTTTGTATAAAAAACTCCAAAGCTGGTAAAGTTTCTCTAGATTAGGCTGGAGTGTTTGATACATACCACTATGTGTGTCATGTGTGCAAACAGCTGGAGAAGCTGTGCATTTTGGACTACCTAATGACTGTCTATAAAGTGTGTATGTTGGATTTATTTGTCTTACTGCAGCTTTTAAGAAGAAGAATTTTTTTTAATTGATCAATTACATGTAACTCAAATGTTTTATCTTTTAATCCTATGAAACCTTCATGTAACAAAAAAATACTGCAATTCCTACAAACCTGGGTTGAAATTGAAAGAAAGGAATAAAATTTTGAAAATGCAACTGGTGCAACATCAAGACCCAAAGAAAAGGGCTGTGTCATTTTTTTAAATATGTTTTGAATTTTGTTAAAATTTTAAAATCTACCAAGACACCTGCACTAAAAACACAGATACACAAAATTGCAGCTTCAATGACTTTTTTACTCAGTGTTTTGGTTAAAATGGAATTTCATAAATTTATCCCTGATACCATTAACAGCATACAATGTGTATTGAATCAAATTATGAAAATAAAGTCCTTAACAGTGGTAAGACTGTAATTAAAATAAAATGCATTATCATTTTCAGTTGATTTCATACAGATTATGTTGAGGTGTGTCAGCTGAAAGTGAAAAACTTCCCTGCAAAAACTGAATGATGGCCTTCAGTTTCATCCATCTTTATGTAAATTTGATCAAGCTTTTATTTTAAAAGCACCCCTTCTATTTCAAGACCAAAATGTTCTTTTAACAAACAAATCATATCTCAAGTTTTTTTTAAATTGATTGCCAATTTTAACAGATGTTGCTCAAATGTATGTACCTCAGCATTTAAATTAACAGATGCTCAATTTCCCTATGATTCTGAGTTGATTGATTGATTGTTGTTTAACGTCCAGTGGCAAATATTTCATGCATATTCAGGACGGAAACAAGTTAGCAAA
>JAULBM010324292.1:0-13356 GCA_032357055.1 Geukensia granosissima | reverse complement strand
GTGGCGGGGTTAAACCGGTTGGTGAGCGCTCAACCCTCCCCCTAACCTGGGACAGTGGTGTGACGAAACAACAATAATAAAGTGTTTGTTTGTACTTGAAATCCTAAGTGTCTTTTGAAATTTAGCATTTCTCGATGATTGAACAATACATTCCGTTTTTTTTACCCAAAAAGTTCTGTAAATTGTACAATGTTAAGTAATAACCTTTCGTCTCAAAAGTCGTTCTGTCATACCACTGTGCCATGTTACGGAAAGTGTTAAATAATCACAAAAGATGTTTAACATGGCTTCACATTTTTATGCATGTCCCACTGTCTGTAATCCAGTGGATGTTGTTGCTTTTATGTTTAAATGCCAGTTGTTTTTAATTTTATACTTATCTCACCGTTAGTTGTTGCATTTGAATATCGATCACCACTTTTTTGTTGACGGGGAGGGGGGCTTTTACAGCTTCACGTAGGTTGTGGATATGTATCCATTATTGCAGGTCGTTTGTAATTTACACATTTTGCATTTTGGGTGACTGTCTCGTGGCAATCTTACCACCACTTAATTTCCTTTTTTTGAATAGTCTTTTAACGCTTCTGATTTTATTTTAGCAGAATTATGTGTCGGATATGGAAATTCTTTGTATGTTCAAGTAACAAAACGCATAACTATTTTGTTTCTAGATATTGTGTTGCTCTGTACTTCCTCATCAGAGCTATTTTTGAATTGCAATGCAGCTGGCATTATTTATATTGATAGGATAAGATAGGAATCATTTTGATCATACCACAAACTGATTATACAATTCAATTTCTTTTCACGCAATTTATATCCCGTTCTACTACAGCTTTGTTTAAAAATAGTTCAGTGTAAGTAATATGCACATTTAAGGTGAAATATCAAAGAACAACATGCATTCATGTGTTATCTGTGGCTATATCTGATGACAAGAAATTGAATGGGTTGCTTAATAATTCTGAGTAGAACATTTTTGGAATGAGTTACTAAGGATTAGATAAGCCCAATTTGATGTTTTGTTGCAATACAAGCACCTTAAAAATATTTTTTTTTTGGTCTTAAACGCATTTTCTTATCTGTAAAAATATAAATTTAACAGGAAGATTTTGTTTTAACAGTAATGAGATATTGGCAACGCTTTCATAACCATAACATAAGCTTTTTATAATCCTGTTAAATTAATTTTTTACAAACTCTAAATGTTACAGATTTGAACATTTCAACGTACAATCAAACCTTTTTTTCCATTGTCAACAATAGCCTACCAATATTTGATTTGAAATTAAAGTACTTTTAAAAAAAAAAAAAAGACTATATTTTGAAATAACAACAGAAAGTAAATTGCACGGCCACATTTACTTTAAGAAACTGTTAGTCTATTGATATAATTTCATATTTGCTATTTCTTACTTTGTATCGAACTATTTTCGGTAGTTACTTCACAACAGACGTTGAAAACTTGAGTAACCATGCGACAATCATAATTTTCATGGGGACAACAGTAGTTCTAACGAGGAGTTTTCGAATTACCATAGAAGAAAGAAGATTCCATGACAAAACAAATTCCAGTGGGATCTTTCTTAATTTTTTCGAAAGGAGAAACTTTGGGAACTTTATACCGCCCATGGGAACGGAGTCACCCGACTTAACTTCTTCAACATAAAACTGCTCATTTGAAGTCCAATTTGACATATTGTATGCGCAAATTACATTGTAAAATATTCTTAAACAACGGTTTTTCTCAAAAGCAATAAATGCATAGAACAATAAGGAAAACGGATTCTTTCAGAAAAGACGTCTTTTTGTCCCAAAGGAACAATAAGACTGAAATTAATTTATCTTTAACACGATTTCGTAATTACGTTTGAAAGTCGAATAATTTTTATAGAAGTATATTGATAAATATCATTAGAACGACGATTAAAAAATTGCAATGGCAGCTCTTGTGCTTGAAATTTATTTTATTGAATTTGTAAAATTTTCATTCTTTCGTTTCGTTAAATAATTTCTTGTATTGTTCAGTAATGTTAAATTTAAAAACTTACAAAAGCATTTTCTATCCATAATTACAATTTGTTAAAAATGTAGCCACAAAATAACTACTTGATCCGGAGTTTTCAGATACTTTCACTTGCTGAACGCAAATTCATTGATGATTCATTGTATTTTATTAATGAATTTTATGATAAAGCATCAACTTGTACTGCTTTTATCGTTTGTTTTTTTCATGAGTTAATTACTGTCATTTTTATTATGCTAAAATAGCCCACGTCCAGTCTGAAACTCTTTATAAGGTGCCAAAACTCTCAGTAAAAAAATTAACACATATAATATGCTATTGTATATGCTACGACATATGTTATTGTTGCTTTTGGTACTCAATTAAACACACTAATAAATTTACTTGAAACAGTTCCATTTTGCAACATTATCGAAACAACGTTTTAAAATGCGTTAACTATCGTAAACTGTTTTCAATTGCACTGAACATATGTACTGGCGTTAATATTAAATAATGAATAAGGAATATATGCCAGAAAGACACGATCCACATCTTCATAGTTTATAGCAAATATTCAAAAGTTGAATCAGTTGCATGTGAAATTGTCTGGATTTACCTTCATCAGACACGCTAGGGGCCAAAAGATGAGACGATCAGTCAAACTTTATGAATTTTAGTAACATTTATGGACAAAATAAAATATATACAGTTATGATGAAATGAACGCCGATTAGCCATGGCCAGATAGAAAATATAATCAGGGAATTTTTATGGACTTTCGAAGACATAAAACCAGTATAGCCAATCCTTATGTAATTACACGAAAATCACTTCACATTTTTCAGTTATATATGTTCCTGTTGTTCTTGTTGTTAAACATGAGAAGCATTAAGGCGATGTCTGCTTCAAACCAGATTAAAGAGAATAACAAAAATCACTTCATGTTTGCACTTGGCACTAATGTATAGATTCATCTTACCTAATTTGCTTTGAAAAGGATAATTAAGTGAGTTTTTTTCAAATACAACTTTATAATATAATTACTGCTTGGTAAAACAGCAAACATCACTTATAACAAAATGTCAAGTTTTGATTGGTAGTTTCTATGACAAGTGAGAAAATTCTCGCTCTATGATTGTTTTTTTTTTTTTTGGCATTGAATTTGTAGATTTGTTCCCAGTGGTCATTGTTTTTTGTATCTGAAAGTGTTTTATATTAAGTCGTCAATGATACTTACAATATCGAACAAAACAATAACAAGATCACAAAACAGACCAACTAGGTATAAGTTATGTTGTCTGTTTCTTTGTTTGGAGGTTAATGTTACTTTCTACAATAGCACATTCTTGTCTCAGACATCAATTTTTTAAGTTGATGAAGCCGGATTCAGTAGTGAAAAAATCAACTTTGGACTGGTAACTCACAAATTCTAATAATTCGGACTTTCAGCTTTCGAAAAGGGTTTATCATTCTTGTATTCTTTAATAACATTTCAATAAATGCGATGGGACTTAATTGTATATTGACCAGATCTAACATTTTTGAGATGTAAGTATCGAATAGAAATCTGGAATAAATCAGAGCATGAGAAAAAAAGAAAATATAAGTCGTTATTCTTCCTCATGAAAAAATGCTGGTTTTTTATTGGTTAAGAATTTTGATATCTCAACAAATACAATGATGATTACAGCTAGTGTCGTATTTGAAAAAAATACCCCGCACCACAGCCACAGTAATTTAAAAAAAGCACAGTGTTATAATATATGCGAATAAGTCTATTGACTAGATATTTGGTACTTTTTAGCAATTGGATCTATATTACAACAAACAGAAATCCTTATCACATACATTGCTAGTCGAGTGCATCCTTTTATTGTACAAAGGTCGAGTGCATCTCTTTTGTACGAAGCCGGAGCCAAACTTGCGCAGTATTGCAATGTTATTAAAATAAAGGATTAGAAGAACAGCTGTAGAAACAAATTCAACTCTTAACACAGATAACTTAACGCCATGTCTATTGCTTATAATGAATTCTCTCACTTTTCTGAAACCTGTCATTTACATAGCTGAATCAACACAGTCATTTAGTGGTAAGAAATCATTCACCCTATCTCGTCACCAATGAATTTCATTTAATAATAGAATGCAATATAGAATCCTACGTAGATTCATCTGTTCTCTGAATATTTAAAAGGCAGTCGTAAATGAACTTTTGTGAAAATTGAAAATTTTAATCAGGGAATGTCGTGTATTATTGTTAAGATTGTTATTGTCTGAGTCTTTGACAGAACAATTCAAATTAAGGATCAATGAACTTTCAGAAAATTGAAATTGGCAAACGTCATACCTGTCAGATTTTTAACTCTCTAGAAAGACTTTTTTCTCCCATTGTGGAAACTCTGGGTTTTTTCCAGAGAAATAATAGAAAAGGGTTACCGAAGTTTGAATTTTCATTTTAACTACCATTAGTTGTGCTTTACCAAACAGTTGAAACACAACAAAGTAAAAGGTATATTTCTAAACATTATATGCATTCTTTGTTCGTTTAGTTGACTTTAGCTTTATTTCACTTGAACAACACTATCACATTTTTATTAGTTTTATCGGAGGAAGAAGAAAGGAATGAACCACGGATTTTAGATGAGAAGACGACAAAGACAACACGAATTATAATTTAAGTTTATTCATAAGGCATCACTGTGAAAAAGTTTGGTAATCTTCTTCTTAGACAACTAGAAATCCAGGCAAATGATCAAATCAATTGCACCAGACAGATATTTGTTTAATCTTGATCAATTCCATAAGTCGAATATACTGTATACATAAAGAAAGGAAAAATATCCTATACCCAAATTACACTGTAAAAGTTTCAAAGCAAATTGACAAATAAAGACGATCTTGTGTTGGTTTCAGTCCCTAGTACCACCAAGTATAGTTTTGAAAGACATTTCAATTCGTTGTGGAAAGTTATGATTTGATTTCAATAAAATACAGGAAGATAAGATTTGAGGCGATTAATGGCGTTCATGTTTAAAGAATTTTTGTCTTTGCTCTCAGGTAAGAACTGCTGCCGTGTATGAACGTATAACAGTCATGGACTGATTTTGGGGATTTTGAAGAGGATCATCCCAAACTATTCCCCCAAGTTTCATTGCACAAGATAATTTTAAATTAAATTTCCAATAGGATTTACTTTGTGGCACAAGTTCAGCTGTGTTGGTTTGGAAGGTGGATTCTGGATAAAGTTCTGAATCGTCTTAAGTTCACTTCACCTTAGCGTTGTTCCTATTTGCTTAGCATTGTCAGACCAAATATATTATTTGTAATAAAGTCCCGTGATAAAACACTCTGACAGTGGTGTTTCTATAACCGAAGTTGGATGTTATTCTCAGAGTGGACAATCTAAAGACGAAGGTTTCAATTCGCTTAGGAGTTTTAGAAATGAAAAATTCAAAGTGAAATTTACTCAAGGCTCGATGTTAAACTAAGTTAAGTTTTAACGGGCATCAAGGTTCATCGGTGGGGTTGCAGATTACAGTACTAAAAATATCTAAGGGCCATTTAATTAAAGTAGATTTCAACTGGTTAGGCAGTCTCAGACAAGACGATTTTTACATGAATTTACTGTAGAAACTTTGGTAAACTAAGTTGTGCTCGACTATCTTGGTTGTGCAATAGGGATTCCGGATGGTAGGTGGGGATGCCGATTTCAATTCTTAAAAGGAACTATCTTAAGACCATTCTATTAAAGTTAAGTTCAACAGGCAAAGCAGTTTAAGAAAAAAAGATTTCAAAGGAATTAAAATAATTTCCCATAACGTCAATTTAAAAGTTCGGATGTGGCGTCTATCTTAGTTGTTTGGATGGCATGTCAGATGCATTTGTAAATGGGGACCATCTGAGTACTATTCTACTAACGTTTAATTTTAATTGATTCTGATATCATATTACACAAACAATAATTGACAAGTTTTCTTTTCGCAGTTACGACGGCCATTTTTGGAGTTCAGCCAATTAATGTTTGGTAGAGGCTAATCCAACGACGATTTTCACACAGTTTGCTACAATTCATCCTAGTGGTTTTAGTAAAAAAGATTCTGGTAAATATTGACGGTCTGAGGTCAGAGTAAAAATTTTTTGTTGTTGAATCTGAAGTAAATTTGAAAAACAATATTAGAAGAAAAAAATGAATATCGTTTTATTTGAAATAAAAATGTCCTTCCATTTTAAAAGTTCACTTTCAATCCTGCAGTATCTTATTACTTTGAAACAAAATATTTCACTTTTAAATGTAGTTGGACAAAAATCATAAATTACAACAGAAAATTATGTTATTTACCTGTCTGATATCTAGATTGACCACACTAAACCACACACTTTATATTTCATGCTATGTTAGGGTATGTTTCTGGAGGACTACAACTAAATAAAATTGAGTTCATGGTTTCTAGTTCCATATGAGTAAAGTAATACCGAATAATAATTCTCTTAACATTTTTCACTACAACAAAATAAAACATAAATTTTCTTATTAGCGGTAAAATTTTAAATCACAAGGCCCATGACGTCAAAATTCAAGAAAATAAAAAACATAATTACTTGACAACCACACATGCAACTGTTAAAACTCAAATTATATATTTTTTTTCTTATAATTCCGTAATTTAATTTCTTCCGTTTCTTATTGAGATGGAAATTGGTCTCCCTTTTCGTTAGATTTTGACTGAAAAATATCAACTTTTATCATTTAATTGTCCGTCGGTTTGGAAACCGTTTTGGTATTACATTAAAGTACTAGAGCCATCTAAAGTCCCAATTGGCCTTGATTAATTGCTTGCAATTTTTCAGTTGAATTCACGTGAAGCAACTTTTGACGTAGTTATAACTATGTCTAGACAAAGAACCAACAATTTTGTGTAAGACAAAATTCAAATGAATGTAATGGCAGGAAGTAATTTAAAAAAAGAGATAATTAACGTGTGACAAAGTGGAAAGCAAATGTCAAGAAAAACTCTATCAAATTATGGCAAAGTGTTAGTGTGGCACTTGCGCAAGGATCAGCAAGCTAACGATAGCTTTAAAATAAATGGTGTAATTTGTCAAACAAGTAATGATGACCAAATTATAACGGAATCTTCTTTCCATGATGAATCTTATTGGTCAGTGGCAGAACTCTTTTAAGAAAAACGTATTTGTATATTGTATCTATTAATAATAAATAGTTTAAGCAATAAGCGTACCAGACTTGTGGTTAATATAATAGAGTTTTTGATTGTGAATAATGTAATAGCGAACTAGTGGAATTCTTTAAGACTCACAATTCTGATTTGCATATTCTTTTATCCGCGGTGCAACAAATCAGAGTAGAAACATGAATGAATTGTAAAAAAAGACATTTTATATGACAGGTCAACGTCACAATTAGATCATCATTGAATAAAAAAACTTGGCAGTAATCCGATAAATATATTTGTAATAAATGAGAATTTATTATTATTCTTGTTGACTAAAAAGAAGTTTTATGTAAACTGTCAAATATGGCAAATATCTGACATTTTCACGTTTGAGGTTAGGGTCACATTGTGATCATTTTAAGACGAATCAGTTCCCAATGACCAGTTGCATATAGCCATTTTATACCATTTTGCTTCTCATTGCAATAACGTTGTACTGAATCTCTTTCATTTACTTACAACTATCGTCTCAAAAAGGGTCTATATTTATGTAAGCATGAAAAGGTCAATAAATGTACAAGCTACATGAACAATAAACAAAATACAAGTTACGAATGTTGAACAAGTATGCTTAATTTTGAAATGCTGCATGGTATTTTCAAGGAGTAACCTCTCATCAGTAGGATTAAAACCAAAACAGAAAAGCCGAGATCCAAACATTGTACAATGAAGTGCTAATATGAAACAGTAAGTAATCATATTTCTACCATGTTGAAAAATATTAGTTGAAAGTGAACGCATATCAAAACTTTGTAATAGAAATATGGGTTTTGACCCTGATAGCTTTAGAAGAAATTATAACTGTAATAATGACGATCAGAAAAAATATAATTATGGTGTTAATTAATTAAATTGCCACAGAAAACTGTATACCTCAACAAAAAGTTGAAAAGTGTTTTAAGTGTATATTAGTGAAGGAAATCCATAACTATATTTTGAAGATAAAACAATATTACATAAAAATTAAAATTTGCACTTTTCGCCAACCAAAAATCAATAACATTCTGTACAGACATGGAGTAGATAAACTGAACACAGCAGCACAAAACAATAGCCATCAACCAGAGACCAACAAGAAATACTAAAAGAAAATCTAAGTTAGAATATACTGCTCTGTTCTGACATTCTGGCTTTCATTGTTCAAGCTTGTAAACATTTAATTTGAAATATCTCTTTTCATAGCACCTGGAAGCAAAAATCGATTTTTTTTATGTACATTAAATGTGTAAACTTCATATAAAGTTTCATCAAAACCCACCTAACGGTTTAAGAGTTGTTTGGGCTATCCAGAAATTTGAACAGACAGTTGGACAGACAGGTTGATATCTTTATGCCAATAAACCTCCAAATTTTGTTAGTTAGCGTTATAATCAGAAATAAAGAATAGTTTAATAATACAAAATAACCAATGTTGAAAAAATATGGAAAATTTAGATATGCTTTGCTACATTTCAAGAAGTAACTCTTATCAGTAGCATTAGAACCAGAACATATAAGAAAGTCCAAGATCTAAGCAAAAAAAGCACGCAAATCCACCCCTATAAAAATGGGAAGTCAAAATCAGATGACAGGCACTAGAGCAATACTTTTCGAAGCCCTTCCATATTTTCAGTGCTGTAGAATTTTAATTCTAACAAATGCAGCAAATTAATTTAAAAATTGTTTAAATACATTTTGTGTAACACAAGTCTGACAACCAGGCTGGTGACTACCCTCCAGGATATATTCCATCAGCAGAGGTATCCACCCTGTGGTTTCAAAGTACAAAATTACCGACTTCTAGTTAAATCACATCAAAATACGACAACGAATACAATTTTGAGCACTCCTTATTCAGACGGACGTTAAGCTCTCTGATGTGGCAGAAACTAAACTCTTGGTTACAGGACAAAAGAATTAAGTTTCGAACACATGAATAACAAAAAATGTCAGATGGAAATTTTTAACAAAGCGGTATTATTTACAATATTCTGTTTATCCCGAAAATTGATTTGGTTTCCGGATGCAAGGTAGGCCTAATGAAATAGACGAGTTTAAGGCGGCTGCCAACTCTAAGATTGTTGACCGGCTGTAGACTTTTGACCGAGACAACAAACTTTGTTCTGTTGTATATGAAGGCGAGTCCTTATTAATTTTGTGAAAAAACAGCAATAGGTATTTTATTGTATAACAGTATTATACACCCTGAACAAGCCAAAGAAAAATTCTTTTTCTTTCACATTGCACTATTGCAATGTCGCATCAGAAAAGGGACGTCATTAATTAGGTAAATACAACTCTCACCCAAATTTTTACTCGAAAGAATATTTTTATAATAATAATATTGTGTTTTCTGTGTGAAATGCCAAAATACGTCCCAAGGTTTGAAGGCAAATTGCACCAACCGGAGTGTTTTCTTCATTGTCAACCACGCCAATTAATTATCACCTGTTTTTTTTTTTCAAAGACCACTTTTTTACAAGCATATTACATGAATAAGCGTGAAATATGCGTTGGCATATTATATTAACACTATTTGTCCTTTTTAAAAATATGTAAAAATAGTAGAATTGAAATTCTTCTGAAAGATTCCTACATGAAGAGTAATAATCTCCAATATTCTTGCAATAAACCCCTTATATTTTGATGATATGCTGCGAATAGATTTCACAAACTTGGATATATCAATTGTAAGTAATTGTAAAACACAAAAAGGCTTGACTTTTTAAAGAACATTTTTACCGTACACTACACAGTTTTAAAACAGCGTTGGCGTTATTTGCCAAAATCAATTACTTTAATTATAAGATCACAATTTAATTACCAGCGACGTAATGACAAATTCATTAATTACATATTCAATAAATACATAAAATGATAACTAAAAAACTTTAAAAAGAGGAAACACGCTGAACTTTGATAAATTTGAAATAAACAAAGCTACAGGTACCGAGTGTAACTGCTTCAATTTTTCGTCATTATAGTTCGAAATAGCTAAAATGTTACCTTTTACTTTCCGTCTCTGTTCTCACTTTCTTGTTACTTTGTTTGAAGATGACAAAATGAATATCCATCAGCAATATGCCATCAAATTTTATCTTATTTTTCCACGGAAAACTCAGACATAAAAAACCACAACATCTTAACAGTGATCTCCATTGATATTGATGAGCTACCCCTAGCTAACGTGCATTGAACTTTTTTCATTGGAATGTGAATGTCTATATAATCAGTTCAGTGATTACTTTGACAGATGAAGCCAAATAATTCTTCTTTTGCGCTTTTGATTGATTTATTTCCTTTATTTGGTTAAATATCTATATTACAAATGCAAATATTATTCATTCGGTTTCAAAAGAAACTTGATTTTCTGTGAAAAACACGAATTTTCTCCAATCGTTAAGCTCAAAACACGAGTGTCACTGATAATATCTTTTGCTATTGGAACGTTGCAAAAAGAAGTAATAACAAAAGCATCATTTACTTTTATGCTGTACAAAATACTGTTTTAAGATATATAATCATTTAAGTAGCAGTCTCTATGAAAACCATGGACTATAAATGATAAAGTGATACATGATGTGGAAAACCCCCACCAATCTGAAGTTGATTTGTTTCTCGGTCAAGGCTTGTACTTTTGAAAAAATTATCCATTTATATATTTAAAAAAAAATAACTAAATCAATAACGATAACTTTTGCAAATGGTGGTTTTCATGTTTATTCCATGTAATTTTTCTCAAAAGTACACGACTCAAATGGCAAACAAAGGCTGGTTATGTAGACAGGAACAGTCACTGACTTTAAAACAAGTTTTAGTTTGGTGGGTTTTTTATTTGGATGAATCACCTCTTGCATGATTTTAATTTGGACTGATACTTAAAACTTTATAATTTGAACGGTAACGAAAGGTTAATGTGCATGTAATCTATTTACTTTATGTACCTTTATTATATTTGTACAAAATAATGCAAAGTTTGCTATATATTTGCATTTAAGAATTTACAGAACAAAGATTTGGTGAGAATGCAATCTCAATTAATTTTTAATACTGTCGAACATCGTTAACTTTGTGATTGACTTCAAAAAAAGTCATAGTGTCATTTCAAAATTGTTATAGTTAAAATGTTTTTTATCTCCAGGAAGTAACGTTGAAGAACGTAGTAAAAACTAAACAAGACAAATAAACAAACATTCATGATTTTTCAATCTTTTAACACCAGGTTAAAAAGAACAGTCCCTTTGTATTCCATTTGATTCTGTGCAAATCGAGAGAAATAAATTAAACACACATACAAGATACAATTCCAGAAAGTAAAAATGACTTGTTTATTGAACAACATGGAATGAATACCAAAGGTAACGAGAAGCCTATAATCTGTACATTATGAAGACAGATCCTTTAATATGACCGAATAATTTAGTTTACTAAACTGATGATATATGTGCCACAGAAGTGATAAATGATCAATCAATAAACATTTCTTGCCTCCTTCCGAAAGTGATATCTGATACTCTCTGTATCGTTATAATTTTCATAATGATTTTTGCTGACAAACAGTTGTGTTAGTGCAAGTTTTCACCTCATTACACGTTTTGTTCTGTTTAGTATGAACATTCGTGATTAAGAATTAGGCGGGAGTTAGGAGTATATTTTTTTTATTTTAACAGGAAACGTATGGCACACCTTAAAACACCTCTGATAGAGCAAAGATTGAAAATAAATGTTATTTCATTTCTGTTTTCGATACGTTAAAATCCATGTCTTTAATATGAATAGTACCCTCAGTAAAGACAAAAGGAAAGTTTAAATGATTGGTGGTTTTTTTTGCAAGATTGCTAACAACAAAATACAGTGCTTATAAATCCTGTGATCGTTTTGGAATCCTTTTTTTTTTGGTCTGTTGTCTTGCAGTTATTCTTTGGTTATGAAAATGAATAGATATTGGGTAAATATCAGAAAGACCACACTCCATGAACAAGATAATCCGTGAGAATTTACAAATCTAGAGGTCCCCACAAGCCCTACAACAAGGCTGTATCTCTCAACCATTCCAAATAAATAAAACGTATGTATACGTAAAATAAACTCTTTTAAATATTAAAATTGAGCAAATCGAGCCCAGTATGGTAGGAATATGGTAAAAATGAATGATTGCATCACACTATGATGATGCCAAAAAAAAAACGTTCGTCAACATGGCGGAATCTCGCGAGATTACAAACAAAATCAACAAAGGTGTCAGAATGGACAAGACCCTGATGCGGACGGCACAATTTCTACTACTTTGCTCGCTCTCTTAAGGTTGCACCTTTCTCATATAAGTACTGAGTTTCCTCTTTTGATGTGTGGAGATCATAGGAAGTTCAATCGTGCTCGGGTTAACGTTGTACGACCTTATTTATTTTTGATTACTAGAATGTATGTTGGAATGATCAATTTACATCTTTCCAACATTGTAATTTGTAAAATTATCTGATTGATATCTTAAAAATTAAAGTATTTTGTCTTCATTACGTCATGAACTTATTTTTGGACCATGAAAGTAACAAATATATTCTTAAGTTTGACTGATGTTCTTATTTTTTGCTCCTAGCGTGTCTGATGAACTTAAATCCAGCTTTTTACACGCAGTTAAATTTAGCTTTTGGATATCTGTTAAAGAGGTATGCAAGATGTGGAGCGAGTCTCTCTGGCATATATTCTATATTCTATCTTTTAAATAATAACACTGCTCTAACCAGAATATAATAAATTCGTTTATGTAACAAAAAATATAACACAATGGCAAGTTATGACCACAATTCATGACTTGGGACGGGCACAAAAGAGTGTGGTTTAATCCCGACAGTCCCCAATAAGTGGTCAAAAGAAAAAAAAAAATAAAATAAAAAACAATCAGCAACAGATGAACCCAAAAACACACAGAAACTCATTACCCGTCTAGATATCATACATATAGACGGATGAATTATTTTTAGTTATAAAAATAGGGTAAAGTATTACAGCAATACTGTCATCACCAGCACGACATTGGCATTTAAATAGACGAATATTTATTTTATCATATATTTATATAAAAATATGGGAATTCTGCATAGATGATACATGTGAAGGTGTAGCACTCATATCATC
>JAULBM010324281.1:0-13357 GCA_032357055.1 Geukensia granosissima | reverse complement strand
TCAGATCTGTCGTCTATCTACTTCCTGTTTGCCGAGCGGGGGCATCTGTGTCCACCAGGACACGTTTTGCCTCTGTTCTTTGATTGAAACAACAGTCTTTTTTATTAATTTACCATCATTTTTCTTATATTGATGAATGATAGAGGTTAAATCTTCAAGGGATGAAACTCCTTTAGAACAGTAAGTTATCTTCTTCATGAATGTAAAAGTTAAAATAAATAGTCATATTCTCAATATAGACTGTCATTTTAATAAAAGTAATGTGTTACTGTAAATTCAGAACTTAATGCAATGTTTTTATTCTTGGGAATAATGTGACCAAGAAAAAATTGCAAAAATAAGAACTGCACTTCTATATCTGTTAACTATAATTACAAAAAAAATTTCGTACAATCGCAAAAATTTATCTCACATTTTGGATTGAAGTTTCATGATTGCAATCATAAATGAACACAATATTTTCTGAATTTACAGTACTTTCAAACATCTGTTCCATCTATAGGAGATTAAACAAATAATCATTCACCAATATTGGAGAACTTGTGAAGAATTATTAAACCCAAACCTCACACTTACTACAATTACATTATCAACCACAGGCGGATCCAGACTTCTGGAAAACAGGGGAGCCCACTTTTTGTGGACCTCTTGATTCATCAATTTTGTTGATTTCTAATGGGAATTAAGACCAAAAGGACGAGGGTTTTTAAGGCCAATTTTGGCCCAAGAATTTGGCTAAAAAATAAAAATTGGCAAATATCTATTATTTTATGTTTTTTGTATTCAATAATGTCTATAAAATGAAAATCCAACAGAATTTTTAGTTTCATTTGTTCTAAAATGGTCACATGACACATAGAAAATGCTTTAAATGCCCATTACTAAGAAATAATTAATTTGATGCAATATTTGATACTATTATGTTGATTTTAATATTGATCACACAAAAACATCACAACCAAACTTTGCACAGTTAAAGATCTATCAAGTACAAACGTTTGGTTAAATTTTTATGATGTTTTCGTGCCATCAAATCTATTTTAAACAAAACACCTCCAAAAATTGAATATTTTTGCTGAAGATGTTAAATTCTTGTCAAAATAGTGAAATAATGCCCTCTCATTTTGTCAAAATGATGAAAAGTACACAAGAAAAAATAATAAATTATTAAAAGACGATTATTAAAAAGCATTTTCACAACAACTTATAATTGTGTCACAAAATCTAAAATTTGGGCCAAATATGGGGCTTAACGTACCTTCTCCTATACCCTGGACCCCCATGGATCCTCCCCTGTCAACCACTTGAAAGGTGAAACATTTACTGGACTATTCATTACAATGTATCAGTAAACCAACCTGCATCCAAAGATCTAAGGGAGATAATCAATAAAAGTTTAAAATATGAGAGTTACCTTTACATATACTGCTTAATTATTTGATTATAAGATTAGTTTAGTAAATTTACCTTGAATTAAAAATTATTTATGACAAACCTGACAGTTACCATTAATAAATGTCAACCTTGGAACTGATATTTTGTTAAAAGCTGTAAGCTGTATTACAATTATGAGAAATTAATTGAGTTAAAAATTAGAGTTTATAAGATAATTCATTATCAAATCCTATTAGATCTATAGGGATCCTGAATCTAGGGATTATGGTCTTAAAATGTTGAAATTCTATTACTCTTTGTGGAAAAATTTTCTAACTATTAATAAAAAATAGCAAATTAATTTTCAAAATAAGCGGAATTTCAGCAAATGAAATTTATACATGTACTCAAAATAAAGTTTAATTTCAGTAGGATATTGGTGACCTCATTTTTAACCCATTCAGTATTTTCTATGTTTTCAAGTGATACAATCATTTTTACAAGTTATCCTTTTTAAAATTTTTTTCCTTTTTTTTTGTACATACACATAACATTTTAAAAGCATAACCTTTTATATTGATCACATTGTGTGAACACTTTTCAATCAATCACATTTTCCAACCTCGAATATTCAAAAAGCAATAGCTCGGAAAGATTAAACTTATTTGATACATAGTTAACCCATCCATCCTATTTCCCCCTTTTCAAACTGTATAATCAAACTTTATGCAATGAGTTTTAAAGAAAAACAATAAGAGAGGTTAATTAACCTTCATTAAAATCTTTTCTTTGATGTTTCAATACACAAATGTTTGTTTTATATGAAATATTACACTATAATGAGAGATATTTGTATTTTTAATTTTTGTGAAAATAATCACTCCCTGAAGAATACTAAATGTTTTACCCCAGAAAGAAGTAGTCTTGAAATAGAATAATGGATTCAATATTATAAAATAATTTAACAAAAAATAATATTTATTTAATTTGTTTGAATAGTGATATATTTTCCCTGTTGAGTTAACATTTTTAATGGGTTTAGCAATAAAAATTGTTTTTGGATAGATTTCTTTATTGAATGTTTAACAGAAAATATAATGGTTTGTCACTTGTTTCATTGATTGATGCAACTTATAGTTATTAGATAAGGAAAAATTATTTTATCAAAAAATTACTTTTCACAAATAATAAATACTATGTGTGCTTTAGTCCTTCAGAAGTTTTTGACAGAGGCAGTTATTGCAAACTTCCTTTACTGTTTGGGGTAGAAATTATATACTAAATTGTACTCAAACTCATCTGTCCATTTAGAAGTATAAGAATGTCAAACAAGTAAAAAACTTTTTCGATAATTATGGTAGATTTGTTTATCTTTTGTTTAAAAAAAAACAAAACATAAAGATAAAGGATTAATATGCTTATGTTTCATAGATTTCAGCATTTTGAACTATAGCATGTGGTGGGAAAACAGATTTCTCTTGATTTTTCATTGGTTTTGTATTAATAGGTTCAGTCTATTAAATTCAGATTTAGAAAATTTTTAAATGTTTACCCAAATAGCTCTTTAAGGTTTAATTTATAAAAAAAAAGAAGATGGTGTTTGTTGATGAAAAACATCCAATGCTTTAGAATGGATAACACCAGAGAAGTTTGATAATTAAATGCTTAAAGCCTAGATTTTCTAAAACAAGCGCCATCACAGAACAAAAACCGTCTTGTGCAGCAGTGACGCCAAGTAGGGGTTGAGGGCAGGCATAAACGTTAACCAGTTGATTAAGTTTGCCATAAATATTTAACTGACAGTGTGTAAACCAGAAACAAATAAATACTAACAGGGAAATAATTTGCATGCTGTGTTTTTATTTAACAAATGATTGGTTTAAGGTTGTTTTGGTGATACAGAAAATTTGAGGTATCAGATTCATGCATGTTTGATCTTGTTGAGACAAATTACAGTTTTGTCAAGCCACCACAGCATTAACGTTTGGGCCAATCCTACAAGTTGTAGCTTGGCATTTCAAAATTTCTGTACTTTTGCCACTATGCTCATACTTTTTTATTGTAATATTTAATTTTTTAAAAAGTTGATACATGTAACTTCATAACAGTTTTGATTTGTGTATAAATTTCTGATTTTATATTTTAATTGGAGTTGTCTCCCATATCGCATGTATATAAATTCAAATTTATCTTAAGTCACAACTTTCATTCTTCTATGGAATTTATAAGTGACCATTGGTATGAATATTTTTTATGCCACACATTAACGAAACAGGGGCATTAAAGTTCTAAACTTCCGTACTCCGTAGATCTGTCTGTTTTCTGCAAAGATTTCTTGGCTTGTGTATGTTAGATCTTGATTCGATATTTGGATTGAAGCATAAGCAGGGTGAGTTGTATCATGTCTTTCTTTTTCAGAGTAACTACTAGGAAAGCGTATTAATTTAGTCTCATATATTTACGTCATCAACATGGATTTTCCATTTGTTAACTTTTCCATTGTCGTATGGTATTGTCCAAAAGAACTTCAGCATTTTTTTTTATTATTGGAATTATAATCATGATAATAGTATGAATATATTTAACCATTTCTGCCATCAGAATCAGCCCTGTATCTAAGCCTTCTCTTGGAAACAATAATCCGTTATGAAGCTGGTCCGTAAAAATTATGAGAAATTTAAAATTTATGTTTATGATAGAAATAATATGTAATCTGATATATTTTTATTTGTTTCTTCAACAGAGCCTGGCATTTTTGGATTCCAAATTAGTATATGATTCCATGTCAGAAGACAAAAGGTAATTTAATCCTCCACGGCCCTTCCCTGCTTACAGAAGAAAAGGGGAAAGCCCATCATTTGTATCTACTAGTTGGAATGTAATTCATAACTATGGCTGTAACTATACAACTACTCCAGGATACAATTCTATCCTGAGACAAAATTACTTAAGTTGAATAAATATTGAAAATTTTGTTATGCTATCTTGTACATTTCATGGAGTAACCTCTCATCAGTACCATTAGAACGAAACATAGGAAGTCAAAGATCTAAACACAGCAAAAGGTGCAATCAAATACCAAGGAATTTTGTTATGATATATGTAAATTTCAAGGAGTAACCTCTCATCAGTAGCATTAGAATGAAACATAGGAACTCAAAGATCTAAACACAGCAAAAGATGCACTCAAATACAAAAAAATTTTGTTATGATATATGTAAATTTCAAGGAGTAACCTCTCATCAGTAGCATTAGAATGAAACATAGGAAGTCAAAGATTCAAATATAGCGAAAGAAGCATTCTAATACAAAAAATAATCTCTGATTAAGTTGACTCATTTGACTAAATATAAACATCCATTTAATAATAAATCAACTTTAGGTAAGCATGGGATATTAATTTCAATGAATTATAGTTATATTTATTATATTTATTTTGTATTTTGCATTTTTTAGTGTGGCAGTAATAAATGAACAATTGAATAATGAAGTCAATGAAGATCTTGCCAGAAAATCCAAAGACTTAGGAAGAAAATAGTATGATGTTATTTAAGACACATTTTTATGATTACTTGAAATATTTTTTTTCTCAAATTAGAATCAATTTTTGCAGTTCAACATGTCCGGTTTGGTTTTAAATCTCATTGAAATAAAAATAATTGGATTATCTCCCTTGAGTAATCAATTTGTTTTTAGATATTCTGTTATTAGCACTTTCGTGATGATTAAAAATGCCATTGCTTCTTAAAGAATTTTGGTGGATTTAATTGTTTAAAAGTTTTGTGTCCGCTGCCATTATGATTGATTGAAATAGATTAAAATGAGTTAAGTAATTTCATTGGAAAACTTCAAGAAATAATTGTTTTTTTAAATTGTGCAGTTAGAAATTTGATTATGAACAGTCTGTTTTATTTATTGATCAATAATTTGATTTGCAGATTCCTAAAAATTTAATGTCATTTTTTTTCCTTACTCCCATTTTCCGAAAAATGGAATTTTTGAAGTTTTGTTATATGCAGAAAAATAGCCAGATTTTATTAAATTTTTTTTTCAGTTCCTGGAAGAAAACGGATGAGTTTGATACAATTTTACTAAGATTTTATGATGACTTAGAGAAAGACTACCTCAATCGCCCAGACACATCGTTTAAACTGAGTGTTGTCTGTGCATTCTGTATATTTATTGGAGTTGAAGTGGTGCATGCTATTATATCTGAGAGGTAAAAATGTATATTGTTTATAATATGTTTTTCTGTTGAATTTTATAATCTTTGGGCATTTATTAAGAATTCAACTTTTCTACATGTAAGAGAGTAGGTAAAGCAAGGAGAGTAAAGGATGGTAACACCAGAATACATTGCTAAAAATGAAGTTGTTATTCTGCCATGTTACAGAAGTTCTTCCATAACAAAAGTTCCAAAAAGAAGACAAATATTATATAATATTAGTTCCTCTGGAACTTTTATTGTAAAATTTGTTCCTGACGGAATAAACCTTATATAATACATGTTTCTACAGGAAAAAGTATAATGAAATAATCTATCAGAAAAGTTCAATTGGAACTTTTCGCATAAAAAACAAATATATGTTGACAGTATTCTTGTTTGTCTTTTAATTTTTTTTGCCAATGTACAAGCTTCTTATTCCATGACACCCAAAATTTTCTATTTGCAGCTAGTAAATATTACTTGACTCTCAATATAAAAAAGGAGATTATATGATTGTCTATGAGACATCAATCAAAACGTATAAGTAACAGACATCTACTTCCCTTCTTTTGACCTTTTGCAGCTTGCTTTATGACGTGTATATTTGTCTATTATACAAGGCTTCAGGGCTACCTTCAGGTGTTTGTAAATTTGCATTTTGGGTGTCGTACTACATCTCTCCACAAGCAGTATTAATCCAATGTTGATAATAAAGACTAAAAAAATCTACTTCAATACCTCAAATCAGATTGTTTGTAATTAAGAAAAAGTATTCAAAAACATTGAAAAGTTTGAATTTTTCGCCCTTTTTACTACGATTCCACATTCAAAACTTAGGACTTAGGAAAGCAAAATTACTGTGTTTGCACCCAATTTTTGTTCATTTTGTACTTTTCAGATAACTTGCATAACTTTTATTTTTTCACAGCTTTGCATAGCTTTTACTATTTCCTTGCCGCAGATTATAAAATATAAAGATATGAAATATGGCATGATTTCCCATGAGTCAGCCAAGCCATCCACCAAATGACAGTGGAATTTAAACTTTCACAGGTCTCACTACGGCCTTCAATAATGAGTCGGAGTCCATACCATAGATATAAGCCCCCCAAAATACAATCTTATCACAAAATTTTAATGGAAATGTAATAAATAAGGTTCGTAAATTTGAACAAAACATAATAGGACCTACGAGTCTTTTTAGGTCAATGAATATTGTGTTCTATGAAATCATTATTGTCTCTCTGGTTATACATAATTTATCCAGGTCCAAAAAGAGATCTTTAATGACAAAACTAATCTGCAACTGTCATCAACAAACCATATCTATGCAAGACCAAATTTTTGAAATCTCATACTTATCCTTGCTCATCACAAATTTCAAAGTATCAATACTCCGAAATTGATTACAGGCATTTTTAAAAAAAATCTGGCACTGACAAATTATTCAGTCAAGGATTCCGTAACCACAAATAATTAAAACATTTACTTAATTTCTTTCATAGATATAAAGATTTGGTATCTGTATTTTGATGTTCCTTAAATGATCATATGAATCATGGAATATCACATCCTACTTTTTAGGAAAACGTGGTAAATAAACCTCGGAAATTTAAACAAAATCCGCATGATTTAAATTTCATCTTAATAAACTTATCCGTAAAGGATATTATCAAAGCATTATTATTCAATCTTTAAATATGGTTTTTCTTGGTACTAAAATTGACTTTCTTGTTAATAGCTTAATAAACAGTTTATATTTGTTACAACTTTTTCTACTTCCTATTTATATATTTTTATATTGGCATTTGCATAAACCGTGTTTTTTTTTATAATCTGTTGATATTTAAACACTAAATCCAATTGGATGGTTTTAAATTGACCCCGTAGTAAAGGAAAACTTGGTTTCCTGATCGGCTTGTATATGGGTTTTAACTAGCAGACAGCAGCTGCGAGTATTCATTCTAGGTCGATACGTTTCGTTTTGTTGTTGCATGAATTAGTTTTAATTGTATTTGTTGTTGGTTTTCAGTATCGATCTCACGTGTATAATACATTTCAATCGATTTTTCTAGTAAGTTTTTATTGCTGTTTTGTCACACCAATGTCCCAGGTTTGGGGGCGGGTTGAGCGCTCACCGCGGGGTTTAACCCCGCCACATACTAATGTGCCTGTCTCAAGCCAGGAACCTGTAGTCAAGTGGTTGTTAAATAAGCATTTATTATTATTTGTTCACACCATTTTTTCAATAGATTAGGTCGATTGTCGTGTTTTATGGATAGTTTCACCTTTTGTATTTCGGGACCTTTTACAGCTTCCCTTATGGTATGGACTCTGGTTTATTACTGAAGGCTCAATGGGACCTGTAGAGGTTGAAATTTGATTTTTATGGACAATCATTCCACATCTCCTATTTTAATACTATAAATATATAAATGAAAAATTTCCAATGTTGAATAAAAATGGAGAATTTTGGTATCCTATATGTACATTTCAAGGAGTAACATCTCATTGATAGCATTAGAACCAACACAAAGGTTGTCAAAGATCTAATCATAGCGAAAGAAGCACTCAAATCAAACAAATCAAAATGGCAACTTCTACTTTTATAACTTTTATTAAAAAAAATAACTTCAAAACATCATATAATTTCACATTTCAAATGCTGTTTTTTGCAGTTTAAAACATATATGTTTAAAAATGACAAAATAATGTGTGCATACAAATAGTATTTTATGATGATGAAATGTCTTTATACAAATGTTACAATAAAAAAATGCATTGCCAGTAACACAGATACGTAAATTAACCAGCCCAGCCGATCATAAGAATCTGTTTAGCTCACCTGGTTTAACAAAGACTTTTTTTATTATTGAAGGACGTAATGGGATCTGTAGAAATTTAATATCGACTGTCAATTGGTGGTTGACTGTCTCATGGAAGATCATGCCCATCTCCTATTTTTTACAATTTATAATTAATATCACTTAAAGGCAATATACACAGTTATGATGTCTTGACTAACAGCCAGCCTAACATAAATTAGGATCACATTATCTTGTCTAGCTTATCATTTTTGGTGTTTCATTTTTTTATCACATTTTCAAGATGTGAGCGAAAACTTAAAACTGAAAAATGACATTAACCTCATCAGATGGGAACTAACAATTTTAATTTGTCTTGCTAATAATTTCAATTGGCGAGCGAAAACTTAAAACTGAAAAATAACATTAACCTTATTAGACGGGAAATAACAATTTTGATTTGTCTTGCTGTTATTATCAATTGTTATCTATGTATTAAAAATCTTTATCAATAATTGTTAAACCGCAAAAAATCCATCAAAATCCATTTTAATGTTTTGGTCACTGCTGCTTTAACAGTTTTGGTAGCGTATGACTAGGGATTTGTAGATTTTTTTGCCAATCATCCTTACTGTCTGAGTTATATCTCAATCTAATATTGTTTTTCAAAATAACGACGATACATATAACATAAAACTTCATTTGGAAAGGCAGTAGAGGCAAGACTAATTTACACTGTGTCAGACAATCAGCATATACCATAAGCTCTGATAGTCATGTTTAAATTTCTACCAGCAAACGATGAGCCAGTCTGATATATGAATTCTAATCCCGAATAAAAGGGAAGGGTAAAAAAATAAGGTTTCTGTAAGTGACATGAAGACATAACCGCACGTGGCTATATTAAGACAGGTGAGCTAAATATGATATAAATAATGTAGACTTCTTGGGATTTCTTAAGGTTCTTTTTGACAAATATGGCGGTCCTGTGATGATATGGCGTCATGGAACACTTTGTTCAGAACCCTGTTGTAGCCTGAAATAAAATAAAATGTTATGATGATTATCGATGAGAAGTGCAATATTGTTTAAATGAACATGATAAAAAGACAATTTTGGCTCCTAGCTTGTATCATAATGGTTAACCACACAGTTAAATTTGGCTTTTGAGTATTTGCTGTAAAGGAATGTAAGATATGGATTGTGCCTTCAGGCATATATTTCATATTCTTTCTTTTGAAAATCATTTCTCTTGTGCTGTGTGGAGGTGGTAAACTTATGCTCTTATTTATTTGGTATTTTTAGGTACTGGACAAATGTTGGAGAGAGACAGTGTTCATCTTTCCAACATTGTACGTTGTAAAGTGTTTCCTGATTTTTATCTTTATATTTGCTTATTATACGCCATGATTTGTATATTTTATATTGTTCATGAATGTAACTAGTAATTCATAAAGTTTTACTGATCTTCCCATTATTTGCCTCTATCGTGTTTGATGAAGGTAAATCCAAATAAGCGCTTTACACGCAATTTGACTTTTGAATATTTGTTGCAAACTTATTCAAGATGTTGATCGTGTCTTTCTGGCAAATATTCCATTTTCCGTCTTTTAAATTTGATTTAATTTGATGGAAGATTTTGGCCCTTAACGTATCGGACATATAGCATACCTAATTTATTTCTTTAACATTGTTAACTTTGCATTTTGACCCACTGGGTCGATACCTCTGCTGGTGGAACATTGGTCCCCGTGGTTATTCACAGACTTGTCTGACATGAAATTTATATAACAATGTTTAACAGAAATTTGCTGCTGTTGCTAAAATTCTGAAACACTGAAAATACGGAAAGGCCTTGAAAAGTAAAGCACTTAGTAGTGGTCTCTGCCGTCGGATTTGGCTTCCCAATTCGATTTGTTTGAATTTGAGTGCTTCTTGTGCTAAATTTGAATCTTTGACTTCCTTTGTTTCGGCTCTATGCAGAGCAAAAGACACACTCAAATTCCAAAAAAATCGAAATGGGAAGCCAAATCTGACGGCATGGATAACTAACAAGTGCAATACTTATCGAGGCCTTTCCGCATTTTAGTTTTGAAATTTTAATATATGCGGCAAATTTCTGTAAAACATTGGTTGTTAAGTTTCATGACAGACAAGGCTGACAACTGGGCTTGTGAATACCCTCGGGGACTCCCGGTTCACCGGCAGAGGCATCAACCCAGTGGTTTCAATATACAAAATAAAAAATGTTGAATAAATATGGAGAATATATCATATTATGTATAATGCACCACTTATATGGTATTTACCTGAAGTCATATCAGCATGGACCATGGAAAATTATAATAAATTGCTGTCATTTTACAAGATACCTAGACTTTGAGTCATGAAGATTAACATATTTACCTCTCCCGTTGCACTCTGTCGTATACTGGACACCTGTGGTCTTTTTATCTAAACAACAAACAAATAAAAATTTTACCTAAACAATATCTCTCTGTATCAAAAATCAAGAGGATAAATGTCTTTGAAATCACCTAATTGTGGCAATGACCCGAATTCTTGAAATATAACCAACCTTTCGGCTAATTTGCAGGTGAATGTCATAATTACAATGAAGTACCAGTGGATCCGCAGAGCCTAAATTCGTTCACCTGCCAAAAGGTAAATTTTTTAAAACTGCGTACCATTATGTCATATATGTATTCTAAACTAAGTTAGATACATACATGTAGCAGCTATCATGAATGTCTGATCAGCAAATAATTCATAAATGAAGTACAGCCTATCTAACAACCATTTCTGCAAAGTAACCATCCAACCACTTTGTGGTTTCCAACAAGAAGATTTTTGAAACTTTGACCAATCAGAACACATAATTTGCACTGGCGGCAAAGTTTAATTTCTGATTGGCACAAAAAACAGAAATCTGGCAAAGGTCACTTGCCTTCCATTACGCACGTGACGAGGAAAACAGAGAAATTTACGAATCTCGAGGTCTGCACAAGGCCTTCAACAACGATATTAAACCACTCATAAGAATCATTAGAACAAAAACATATCAGTTAGTAAAAATTTATCCATTTTGAATAAATATGATGAATTTCATTTCGTTAATTGTTTGAAGTAGTTTTCAGCCATAATGGCGGTAAGGGCAAATAAATTTTTACTGATATAAATATTAATGAAAAGATGAAAAAAGGAGGTCATACAAATCAAATTTAACAAAATGCAAAGTCATTTTTAATTATATCTGACAAATAACTAGTTTTGCACATATTCCAAATGTTTATAATATTTAGTTATATATATTGCCAAAAAGGGACCTCATCGTATACAGTACCAATCAGAAATATCAGGAAACAATTTATCAGTAGATGTTATTTAACAAATCAATGCATAAATACAGAGTCAATTAAATTATTTTGTCCTATAATGCAAGTCAATGCCAAATAAAAATGATATTAATAAAAACACAATTATGAATACGAAATTGACAACAAAAATTTCGTACATATCAAGCTATATCAACTAACGCTGGGTGCAGCACTAGGCAGCTAAACTACCCAATTATTGGGTTCTTGTATGTTGAAAGTCTTTATAGTAGATCCGGTACCAGTAGAAATGTTAACAAATTGTTTCATCCGTCCAGCGGCGGAACTAGTGTTAGATGATATTGCTGACAATTCTGCGTTAACTGAATATGCTTACATGAAGTTTGTGTGCTGTTTTGTTTATTGCAAAACCAAGATAGAGATAGACAACGTAAATCAATTTAGAACATAAAGAAATTTTGAAAACCCGCAAAAACATAAAAATGAAATTGAACTGAATTATTTCACATAGCCCAAAACCATAACAAATCTTTAAAGTGATAGAAGAGCAACTGACATGAACTATACAGCCTAAACGGGAAACAGAGAATCAGTACTTTCCCAAAATATATGTATGCAAAATAAGTTCATATACGATCAACATGATCAAAGTTTTGCTCAAAAATTTATGCATTATGAAATCCTAATTTTTTTAATGGCGGACTGGATATAAAAATTACTGAAGTAAAGAATACCTCTGAGTGTTAATGCAAATACAATCATGAACGTGTTTCTAATAAAAAAAATTGAAAAGGTATGGGGTAAATTTCAGGAAGACCCTTCTCCATCCACGAGACAAAAAGAGGGACACGAATCAAAAGGTCTCCACAAAGCCTTCCTAAATGGTGGAATAAGCCTTATCTAAATAAAACGTGTATACATAGAATAATACAGCTCTTGCATGTAACAAAACGTTTAACACAATGGCAAAACTATGAATACAATTCTTGGCTTGGGACAGGCACACGAGACATGTACTGGGGTAAAACGTCACATTTGATAGCTTTATTTTTAGGTTAACGACATATAACTTAAATGTGTATACAGAAACATTCCCTTTCATTAAATAATTTATAGTTGCAAAACAAAATTATACTGATAAAAGTTTATTTTTCTTTATGTCTTTTTAATTTTCGTATATTGGGTAAACGGTAAGGAACCCTTCCCAACAACACATTTATTTCCTTTGTAAAGTAATAACATAAAAACAGAACATAATAACCATATTAACAACTGTCAGAAGTGCAATATAAATGTATCTCACCTATAGCTTGGTGTCCTAGATAGAAATAATTTGCCAAATTTACAATATCATTAAAACTGCAAATTTTCATTGAACGCAATCAGAACCCAAGTAGAATCTTCTTTGGAATTGAGATTATATTGGAAGAAGTTAAAAGGTTAAATTCCAAAGATTATATTGGAAGAAGTTAAAAGGTTTACATAAAGGGTTACTAATATCCCTAATATACTAATATACTAATAAGGTCAATTATAGTGTGAGTGTCCATTTCAGGTGTGAGGTCTGCTTCTTACCTAGACTTACACCTAGAAATTGACAGCAAGGGCGGGTTAAAAACAAAACTTTACGACAAGAG
>JAULBM010324270.1:0-13357 GCA_032357055.1 Geukensia granosissima | reverse complement strand
TGAAAGCATGAAATTGTGACCTTACATAATATAATAAAAAATTTTGGTATTGTTCTACTGAATACTTTAATGTAAGATTTTTTTTGTACAAATAATTTTTTCCGATGGCCAGACATGTACAGTGAACCAGAATATTTTTTTTCATTTCAGATTTCTAGTTTTGTTTTTATTTTAAATTGTCGCCTTTGCCATGTAATGTAGAAACTTTGTCTTTTTGCCCAATTTTTAAGCAGATCTTTTAATAGCGTAGACTCTATTAGAAATTATTTATATGGTGTAAAATTTTTACATTTGTTTTTAGATTTACCTTTTACACACTTTGAAACTTTTTATTTTAAGCTGTTTATGAAAGGCCTTAGACGCTGCAATCCACATGCAGTTAAAGCCGCTTTACCTATTACACCTGATATTTTGTTGAAAATGAAAAATATTATAAATTTCAATGACAGTAATATGTTTACTTACTGGTGTTTATGTCTTTTTTCTTTCTTTCTCATGTGCAGGAAGTCAAATTTAGTGGGGAAAATGGATGACCCTTCAAAATGTTTGAAAAGAAAAGATGTTTTATCAAATGGAAATTATTTGTTAGTAAGGTTTCTTTGGTCAAAGACTATTCAATTTGGTGAAAGGTGTCTTGAAATTCCATTGTTTTCCAAACCGTCATCCCCTTTATGTCCTGTGAAAGCTTTCAGAAAAATGTGTAAAAAATTTCAACTTTCTGATGATTCTCCTGCCTTTGTTGTTTATTCTAAAGGCCATTTAAAGCCAGTCTCCTACAGTATGTTTCAGTCTTTTATAAAGAGAACCATTTCAGATATAGGTCTAAATCCAGAGGATTATTCTACTCACAGTTTTAGAAGAGGTGGGGCATCTTGGGCATTTAAGTGTAATATTCCATCTGAATTAATACAACTTCAAGGAGATTGGAAAAGTGATGCTTACAAACTGTACTTAAAACATGGGTTAGAAGAAAAATTATCTGTGTCTAATAAGATGATTCGTGATTTATAATATGTATATATTTATATTTTAAATTTATAGGAGGTAAAGCTTGGGCAAAGAGTACTCTTTTAATATCTGATTCCATGTTTTCGTATTTACCGGATATGAAAAATACACAGAAGCAAGCTTTTGGAGGATTAACATCTGGGAGATTAGTTGGAAAGTTGCAGAACAGAGTTTTTACAGTTAGTGAATTTTGTAACATTATAGTGCATGTTGGTACAAATGATGTGAACAGTATTTGTACTAACATGTATGAATCCAACATGAAAAAGATCATAGATGACATTAGAATAATGAATCCTTCTTGTACTATTCTCTTGTCTTCTGTTTTACCAAGACTTATTGATTTTAAGCAGTCTAGGTTTAAAGTTTCCAACTTCAATGAAAAACTAGCCAGTTTGGCAAACACTTCAACAAATGTAAGGTTCATGGCTTGTGAAAAATCATTTCTAGATAGATATGGCTTGCCAATCAAAGCCTTATTTTCTAAAGATAGGCTGCATTTATCTTTTGCTGGTTTAAATAAGGTTTTTGCCTTCATTGCCAATACTTTGGCGCATTTGTAGAACTCTGTCATAAATGTAATGAATTTTGGCTTTCAATCAATATAATTTCATATTTATTCTATTCCTTTGCTAAATTTTTGTTGTTTTATAAACTGATTCATATTTTTAAATGATATCGGGAATAAGAGGAGGTTTGTTGTCTCTGATCTCTGTGTTACTGAGAGAGAGTGCAATATTCTGACCCTCAACAATTCCAAATAACTGTACAGTTTAGAGTTGTTTTAGATAGACACACTGTAGATTCTTCCAATAAATCCTGGTAGTATATTGTAGTACACCTGTAACTCTACAGGAGGTCGAGGTGCGTAGCCTCGCTAGGGTATGAAGAAGACGGTGTTGTCTGAATCTTATAACAATTCTTTTATTTTAATAATACTAAGTAACACTTATTTTGGCGCACCGCTGGTTTGGCGGTTTGATGAAATTTTAATTTTATCTGAATCAGTTTTATTCAATTTAATTGTGATAAATACAAGTTTAGGCTTTGATTTTGTCATAATCATTTGTGTGTATATATAATTTGATTTGAAATATAATTGAAACAGTTTATGATATGGATATGACACTACCTACCAGTGCTAAAATTAGTCTAATAAAGTATTTTTAATCTATCTGGTATTGTTATGAGTACTTGGAGGCAATTAGGTGCAACACAACCTCTCATAATACAGAATCCGTGAAAGTTTGTTTAAAGTTTGTTCAGTTAAAGAGTAGTAGTGGATTAGAAACTGTGAAGACGACGACGACTACGCGGACGCAAGACGACAGAGTGACCCTATATGTCGTCCTGCTACAAGCAGGCGTCACAATGAAATGTAGTTTATATCACTCTTTTATAAGCCACACGAGTTATCAAAACTAAACAAAAAATCACATGATGATATGATGACATAATCTACTTTACAACTTATGATGAAACACACTCGCAAAGTACAATATTTAATAGACAGCCACCATTTGATATTTATCCTTGGCATAGAAAGATTCTGTCATTAAAAAGCAAGATACAAAATGTTTAAAAAAAAAATAAAATATCACAGGATCACAGGATTCAAATGGTGTTTAAGTTGAAAAAATCAAGAAAAGCAAAAGCATGCCAAGCAAAAGGCAGGATAAAAATGTGATAAAAATCAAGACCAAAAGTTACTTCCCTATCACCCTCCTAAAATCAAATGTTGTTTCCCTTACCCAAAAGACCTCTTAGTTAAGATATCAATTGGTTTAATTCTTTTAGAGGAGAAGCGTTATTAAAAAAAATCCCCACAGTGATCAATTTAAAACTTATTCCGACTGTGAGGCAAAAACAATATTTTGTAATCTGCAGTTTCTGAATACGGTAGCGTTAAAGTTAAAGCTGCTTTGAATACATATCTGCTCTTGGTGGCCATGGTAAATTTCTAATTAAAAAAACATAACATCTGTAAAAGGAATTCGAAGATACCAAAGGGGCAGACAGAAATCGTTAAGTCGGAAGACAGACAACACCATGACCAACAAAATGAAACGAAAGACAAACATAGAACACACAACACTCCACTGAAAACTAAAGCTTGAATAACGGATCCTCCATGAAACACATTTGACCACGTTTAGCCAAAGCGGCCACTCGGCTTCATATGGTAATATCATAATGTAAATGAACGGTTGCAAAATGCCAAAATTTATTGGGACTTTTGAATCTGGAATTAGTATTTTGATGCACTTCTGATCCACTCATGGGTTTTTTCGAAGCAAATCATATGTCATAAAATATTTTTCACTTGGTAAACAGACTCAGTGTTAATAGACAAATTTTTTTGAAAAAGCATCTAAAGTACATAAGCCTCTTGACGTATTCAATTCATGAGAAAATATTCCTCCCTTGAACATAAGTAGATATACAATTAATTATGGTAATACGATAACTATTTTGGTTGTACTTTCAATTAAACGTATAGCCCGTTCTTATTTTGCAGGGTTCACTAATCACGATTCAGGGATTACATGCAAATTGGTTTATTATTTTCCAGTATAGGTTGTAAAATAACAGAAATATGATCGAGACACTCCCATGAAAACTAAAGTATGGTGACCGACAACAGAGTGTAGATAAATTGAAATGGTGATAAGGCATTATGCTGTTATTTATTTATTATATGAGATCTATTATTATTATTATTATTATTATTATTATTATTATTATTTGCTTTTTGATACGATATTGACATGTTATAACATACAATATGTGATCTTGTACACTAGGAATAGCTCGCCAGGTCAATTATTTTATTTAAAAACTCTATTTTTTCTGCCATTGCAAACCTGCCGGTTCATTTTCCAAGATACCCAAGCGAATAAACATCATTAGTCGAAACCGTTATAGAAAATCCGTCTTCTTATGACTGGAAATTTAAGTCGAAACTAAGGACACAGTTATTCATATTTAACAATCACGATCTATATGTATGGAATAACCTTCCATATTCAAATTCGTTGTATTTCTGCTTTCAATGAGAAATTTATACGTCGTTTTTTAGATATGTAGTGTACATATTTAAAAATGATAAATAATTTGTATGCATTCGATTATTCTGTTGAGTGACCTGTATTTTAATAAAGTCAGGTACCAGAAGAGGAAAATCATTTTGGTCGACAACTTTCTGTGTCTGTGATGTTCCCTTCACTTCCCTTAATTGACAAATCACAAGCAATACAAGGCTAATCTTTAACTTAATTGTTGTTACATTTAGACAGTTTGACGGACATATATGTGTATTTTTGCAACTTTCCCAGATATAGGCGGTCGTAATTTTTTCATGCATTTGTATCAATGCTTGATGTTAACGCAATATCATTAAATTTACTGTCATTTGCAAAAGTGATATTTAAACCGTTTTGTTTCTCTTCTGCCACGTTTTGTGACCAACTGAACATAACATTTGATTTTTTTTTTTTAATTTCATCCATATATTACTAACTAAAATGTACTTTTTTACCATTCTGCAATAAAATATTGGTAACATAGCAGAATGCCAAATTAATTTGTATTTGAAAACACTCGTTAGTATTAGAAATGCAAATGCTTTAACAACCGTGATAATGTCTTATCTTCATAAATTTAGGGCGATATTTGTGTGTTTGTTTGTTTGTTTGTTTTTATTTCGTTTAGATTAAGTTTCTTCTAGCACAATGTCATACAGTTTTCTGCACGACTTAAAGAAAGATAACTCCAGTTATTTTCTTGTAATAATTCTACCAAACTGATGTTTTAGTGTTTGCATTTCGGACAAATAATATGTGTTTGATTATTTGAATTGCGTCCAGGGACGCGATTTTAAAAGGAAAAAAATAAAACAACAAGTCTTCAGGCAAATAAAGTCGTACTTTTAACCTCGCGCAGAAACAATTCAATGTTTTGGTCAAAATTAGTAGGAATGTTTGCTAAAAATATCTTTGCATTCCAAAAACTATCTTTTAAAGACGATATTTTGGTTTAAATATCACTTGTAACTTAACTATCTTATTTGTGCATTATATAAATGATACCTGTACATTCACTTACATAACATCAGGCTGATTTCTATCTGACGGGGCTCAATTCATAATATGAGTATCTTTTACATGATAATGTGTGAGTAATTTTATCTATTGTTGGTGGTATTATGTATTTAATGTAAGAAATCAGCTTATTTTCAAAGCTAGACTGCAAATTGAAGCAAATCTAACTTTTAATACTTCATTATGATACAAGAGATTAGGCGCCTGGCATTGGGATTGTGTATTTATTTTTAGGTCGGAAGTGCAAATTTTGGAAGTAAATCAGAAAAGCATTCGTCACATGAATTTATACAGTTGTAAACGATGTCGAAATCCTTTATTATCAAAGGCTATTTTGAAATATGATATAATATCTTTCAAATAAATCTTAAGCCATAAAAGAACATGCGTAGTCATATCAATAACGATGTCGAAAACACCTTTATCGTCAAAGGGTTATTTTTTTTTAATTTGACAGTCTCTTGCAAACAAATCATAAGCAATGAATGGTAAAAGTAGTCCTGGCAATAAACAACCTCGGGATAAAAAATGGACAAAACTCTCAGTTATAAAAGCGTTTACTAGCATGCATGGTCTTTACGACAGAAGATGTTTGTGTGACTAATCTGTCGATAACATGGTCTAATAAAAACATCCTTGGATAGACTATACATACGCATTAACGTAGATTAGTCGCCAAAACCTGTCGAAATCTCCACTCTTCAGATCATACATGTACGATATGCAGTTAAATATCTCTGATTTCAGTATTAACGCTCGTGACAGGTTAGAATTCTAATTATAAATAACAAAAAAATAAAAGAACAGCTTATCTAAATCTGATTCGTCATTTCCATTTGCCTAAATTTTTCGGTAGTCCAGTAGCTTTCAGATGCTTGGACGTTTGGTTTCTGATTTTTTTAAAATTAGTTTTTGGTGATAGATTTAACGTCAGCTTGTTCCAGGAATGAATCTTACTACTGGGTAATATTTAAAGGACAATGTAATTTGGTTTACGATTGTTTGACCAAGATATAATATGCGAAAACTGGTTCTCAGATTAACATTCAACAAAGCATTTTGCATATTGTATTAAGATCACAAGTAATAAATTTCTAGTAAACTACATCTATAGAACAAGCAACTACGTCCTGCCGAGGTTCACACTTATATATTATAATTCACAATTTCTATCAGCTTAGCAAATCATTTTAACCAGAATTAGCTTAACCTCAAGTTTTAAAATTCTGGCACACCTGCTTTATAATCCAATTACAAAACGACAAGACAATAATATTCGAGAATTTTCTTTAATATGCGATGTATGCCACCACTAATACGGGAATGATGAAAGTACTGTCACCGGATAAATATACACGAAATTTTAAAACCGGTTTCACTCAACTGGTGTACCTGTTGAGCCATGTTTAATGTTAAGCAAGTGCATCTTTCATCCTTTTGATACCTATACACCTGGATATTGTTTTATTTTGTGATTCAGTTGTTCATTTACATTTATCTATTGTCCAATCAGGACAAAATTGAAATTTTGGAATTGAGAAACATCCAATGAACATTCTTTTATTGCATGGAATTTAATTAATAAACAAAAAATCTTCGGTTATTTTAAAGATGTAAAGTCAGGTTGTAGCTAGGATTTATCAGGAATTGTTGGTTCTGAAACATTCGTAAGTGGAACTGAGTCATGATGAATTTCCGAACTGCACAAATCTGATAATTTTGTAAGAGGCATATATCATAAACATTCTTATAATGTAACACAAAAGTTACCGTAACAGTTTTTAAGAAAAAAATATATTTGAAAAATTACATAGGGTCCCGTTAAACGAACTGGGTCGTAGCGGGAATCTTGCATTTTCAGTCAACATAAAAAATACAATTGTGGATTGCATAATTAAAAGAACGTTCTCTTCATTCAATGCAAAAAAATTAAATTAAAAAAAGAAATATTCAGCAAAATCTTTGATCCAAATTCCTAATTCCTGTATGGTCCTACATTAAAAGAGGCAGAGAAGTACACGAGGTGACCAAGCGGTTATTCTGACCTGCGCCCGAGAACGATACAAAGGATATTTATATGACGCAAAAATTCAATTAACAAAAGATTTTTTTAAAGGAGAACTTCAACCAAATTATCAATTGGATTCTTACTGAAAGAGCTGTGGCTTCCATGTTGAATTTCCGACCAACAATAAATTATATTTGAAGCTGAAAACCACCCGACAGTATTCATACCAAAAGTACATGTTTTATGAAAAGTGAGAAGACTGTAATATAGTCTATCAGAATGATTTATCAGTTTTTGACAGCATCTAGAACTTCCAACAGTTCAAAATCATAATCCTGGTAGAGGACATATAAGTCAACATTCTTGATCTTAGTCAGCTCACAATTTTCAGGAGAAGTTAATATTTAGAAAAGTTTGCAGACGAAGACGTACTAAAAGTTAAAAAAATATTTCACATGGATCATCCGACCACGTGGATTTGTAAAACAAAATTAATGCTAGTGACTAACGGTTTTAATGTTACTTTTCATCTTGAGAGTCTCTTTTAGGCTTTTTACACTGAACTTGACGACCAATAGCGTTGTTATTTGCGGTAATTACAGTCCGGTAATCAAAAACCAAAAGGGCGATTCCAGGGGACATCCTTTCTTCAATTCTAGAAAATATTTTAACATTTACAGGGATATTCAGCTTATATTGATCCAGGTCTCCCTTATGGTTGAAAAATTGCATTGAATTTTCATTTTCGTAATCCTGCACTGATCGCTGCTAAAAGGTTTCTTTTTCCGTATTCCGAATATATCAGTAGAATACATGGTAAAACACTGTCTCAACGCCATCATTCATTGCGTATATAAGAAAAAAACATCTAGTTAACTACACAGCGTTTTATAAAGGGATTCCAATACCTTTACATTTGCCAAATTAATTCAACATTTCTTTTTTATTGCCAAATGGTTCATACAATAGGAATGATACATTTTATTTTCGCAATACTTGTTCTTTAAATATTTTTCTTTATTTAGGTGGAGATTTCATCGGGTATCAGAGAGTTCCAGGGATATCAGATCCCTCTTCAAAACCACCTTTTCATTAAACAGTAACACTGATGATCCCATTACACTGTATACCACTGATAGCCGCTACAACCAAACTTAGTTTTACACAGGACCCAATGGGAAATTAATCAAAAATCTTATCGTCTAGAACTATTAGATTTATTGAAAATTTTGCTGGAATTGTCATTCTGTGGGTACCTTTCAGAAGTGTATCCGATGATCCAATCTGCCATCCGAGATGGCCACTTCAGCTAACATTGTTGGAATGGTCGTTTGGTGTGCCCTTTAAGAATTTTATTTGATAACCACACCCGCCAACCCAGATGACCACTACAACTGAACGTAGTTTAAACATAGACCCAATAGGAAATTTTATTAAAATATTTGCTGGTCTGGAACATCTTGCTCAATTTTAACCAAACTTTTGGATTTTTTGGAAATTTTTAATGTTAATTTTGCTTTGCCCACCATATACCAGGTGAGTGAATACAGAATCCTCGGAGCATCTCGCTTAATTATGCACTGGAGACTGTATATTTCTGTTTATCCATTATATGTATATTTTTAAAAACCATTATACTGGATAATCAAGACTGTTTAGAATATCTTTATCTTTCCATTGCATGTTTGTGCCAGGATCACATCATAACCTAGGATCGTGACGTAATTGGGTGTCTGCCTTAAAGAATCCGGTAGGGCTTACCATTCCGGACCGATGAGTTCACGCTCGAGTCGAATATTTGGTGGTGTTTTGTTCATGTATATAGATGTAGTACATAATCTTTTTTTCTTTGGTTTTTGTCTTTGTCTTTGTCTTAGTCTGTGTGTCTATAGACCTCTGATTGACTCCGGTTTCATTTTGTCTTCTTTTTTGACTCCGGTTTCATTTTGTCTTCTTTTATAAAAGAGAATGTAAAATGTTTCGTGTAAACTCTAGAAAATAAGTGTTTAACTCGAATAGTCATGTTAGGCGTTACTATAATAAACAACTATCTCTTAAACCCAAGACGCTATATTTACATGCCTCTGGAAAATTATGACAATAGTAATAATTCTGAACTCTTGGTAGCCATATTTGATTTTTAACTTGATAAAAGTCATTAAAAAGATGAAACATTACAGACCGGACGATATATCTAGGTAAAATTGTTTCCAATTTGCGATCAAAGAAAACAATAAATGGAAGTACGGTGCTTCTGTTCTTACAAGCTCTAAAACGGGCTTACATTCTTGTAGAATACCTCACGAAAACTCATAAATCTAGACAAGGTATGACAAACTCAAAACAAGCCGTCCGTCATTTCTTATTTCTGTTTTATTTCCCTGAATATATAGTAAAACTCCAATTTCAGTGACACATGAAGTGATGAATTTGGTGATTTAATCTGTTTTTAACAACCTGGAGATAAAGCTATATAGTTTTTCAGCTATTATCACTACTTTTAATTACCACACAAGGGCAGTTTGGTGCTTTACAATACGTCTGCCGTTGCAATAATAATTACATGTCTATAATGTATGTTTGGAATATGTAAAACTAATTTGCAAAAATGCTTTGTTTTGTTTACAGCATTTTTTTCAGTCTTTCTTTGGATGAAAATGTTAGAAAAGACACAATTTCTTAGGACAGAATTTATGAATTCGTGAATTTACAGGTCTCCGATAATTATTCGGTCTTCAGAAAAGATACAAGAAAATCAAAAAGATTTTGCCTTACATTTTCTACTAATCAGTATCAGCTTTCGGAAAATGTGATACCTGGTCGTATAAAGGCGATGTCGGCAAACTAGAGTCCTCCTCGTTTTCGAAAGTTACCATTTGTTCTCTAAGTGTTTGTAGTTGTTCATGAATTTCTTGCATCTGCTTTCTAGCATCGTCAAATGCTTCGTCTGACGACTCTAATGAGTCATCTGGGTGATATACTCCAGTTTCAAAATGAAAATTGTTCTGGAAGACGTCGTCGTCATTGTCATCTTCCGGTTCCGGTTCCCACACAACCGGGCTATCTGGTATCGTTTGTACCATGTTATAACTAAATAAGGCATCCGCCTTTTCATCGTGTTCCAAATATGGTTTACTAAAAATTATTTCACCGACTTCCTCATCGTCACCTTCATCATCCGCTAACATGCTATCATTACTCGCGTCGTCGTCGTCATCGTCCCACTTTTCGGATGCATCAAGGTCAGATTCTGTGTATGTTAAAGATCTTCTTCTACTTTCTAATGACTTAGACAAAGCATAACTATCCCAATCCGCGTTTGATGATTTCGCAAACGCTTCCATAGTCGGAGCATTTTCAACAAAATTGGAAGGTGAATTATCACCATTAGTGTATGTCTTATCATACGATTCAGTTTCATTTTCAACAAAATCGTCTATGTAGTGTTCATCTGGTTTAGAAGCAGCTGCAAGCGCTAATTGTTTAGCTTTCTCTTGAAATATTTTCTGTAGTGACTTATCAAGTTTTGAAGGTGTTCTTATCACTGAAATATTCCGTTCAGTACGTGGTTCATCACAGTATTGAATTTCTTCCTCCGACACTTCATCTGAATATTCCGAATAATCTTCGTCTTTATACGCACTAACCACGTCACAGAGAATATCGGACTCCCTTTTTGGCTTTGTGTCAGAACCTTCACTATCACTTTGACTCTGACTTCTATTTAGAATATTCTCGAAATTTATTTCCTCGTCTGAAGACGTGTCATCGAATTGACGTTCGTTTCTCTCGAAATCTTCTAATTCGGAGTCCCGTTCTGGTCTTTCAAAATCGTCAATGTTTACATAATCAGGTTCTGAAACACTGCCTGATAATTCCAATTCCGAATCCATTCTTTTGTTATATTCTGGACATACCAAATTTTTTCCTTGCTCCACAATCATTGTTTCCGGTTTATATTTTTCCTCACAAGCTGTTGTTACCCAATCACTTTTCCCGTTCAGTATTTCGGTGACATCACGAGTTATGACGTCTTTCTCCTCATCCATCAGTTCAACTAAAACTCCACGTTTTACACAGTATGTTTTCCTTGTAACCAGGATGTAGTTATCAGGATCATTTGCATGTTTATTGTTTACAGAAAATATTATAGAACTTCGCTTACTTGTTTCAGCTTGAGGTTGAAGTATTTCGTTCAGAGTTTTTACTTTTTCTTCTATAAGTTTTTCGTTTATTTCGTTTTCATAGCGCATTTGTTCATCAATGTCTAGAGTTTCTTTTTGACAAAATATTTTGTTGATGCATTTTCCAGTTGGTTTCGCTCTGTCCACGGATTGTGCAGTGGACGCTATGATTATGTCCTCATCGGCTTTCATTCTGAAATTATTATTCATTACATCTAAAACAGATGCATTTTCTTTTCCCTGGGGAGTTTTTACAGAGGAAAATAAGTTTGATGCTTTGTCAGTCTTCAAATTATGATTTAGGGTTTCGGGTCGTCCTTCTCCTTTCTCATTATGACATATTTTACCATCGAAATTTATGTCATTAAAGACGATTTCCGGTATTTTTGGAATTTCCGGAGAAGAACACGGCGAGTCTGTAAATTCATGAAATTCCGATCTGTCTAACTTTGTCTTATCCTGTTCTGATTCAAGAAGCAGCGACAGTCGCTTACAAACTATACCTCCAAAAATTTCATCTTCCTTACTAAGATGTTTTTCAGAACAACTCTCACTTTCATCTATTTCCAAAATATTAACACCCGAAGCAGGAGACGGAGGAGGGACAGATTCCTTGTCTGTGTCTCTGTCTACAGTTAATAAATTATTTTCACATATTAATTCCGTCGTTTCGTTTTTATTGTCTTTTGAAATAGACTTCAAATCTCTGTGATTTGTGGCAATAATTTGTGTGGAATCTTCTATTACCCCTCTCTGTGGATATTTAGTATTGAACGTCAAAAAGGATAGTTTGCCTTTTGTTGCTGTATTAACCGTATTTTGTTTGTTCTTTCTTCTTTCGGCTGGTGACATATTACCACTATCGTAACGAATTAGTTTTGCTTTTTCACCAGTTTTCAACAAATTTTCTGTGGTACTATCACTCATTTCCAGACTATTATCTGATAATCTAACATGGCCAATGCTATTTTTATCTTCCTTTTGACGTGCTTTTGTAATAAGAGATCCGTTAGTTACATAACGGTTGTCATTTCCACGTGCTGCACATGCTTGTAATTTGTAATCTTCTGGTACACCTAAGAATGTCTTTGAATCTATTGAACTGCCACTGCTGTGACGTTTATATTTTCTGCTCTCGAATGCCGTACTTTTATTAGTTTCTGGTGTTGAGAGGAAAAATCGTGCTCTCGGTGATAAGTTCTCAAAAGGTTCGTTTTGATTTTCGGGAATTTGCTCATTCTGTACAATTTTGTCGCTTTGCAGCAGACGTCTTACCACACGCGGACTATCTTGTGCAATCACAGGAGAAAATTTTGGTTGTCTCCCCTTCCTTGGAGAAGGTGGCGTAAATGTATCGGATGCCGTGACGTAACCAATACTTCCGTTAGACTGGTCGTCTGCAATTTTTGCATCACGTGTTGTGTACATCGCATCATTATTCGCATGTTGTTGCGTTAATGTTCCAGTGGATGCAATTGTATCATCAGATAGCTTTCTACTACTCAACGTTGAGTAAGAATAGCTATCACACTGCGATGCTCTTTCGTCTGGTCTGTCAGGAGAATCTCGCTTTCCTTTCTTCTTACGTTTTTTCTTTTTCTTTTTCTTGCTTTTTGGTGATAATTTGCCATCATTCAATTTTAACCAAACGTCATCAGTAACGTTTTCGTCCTGTTCTTTTTGCTTCTTTTTTGTTCCCAAATTGCCCATTTCGGCCTAATAGGCTTAGAATCTTTAGATGATCTCTGCTTCAATAATTTCACGTGAGGATATTATAGTCTCATCCATTTTTATATGTTTTTCAGCATATTTTATGTAACCAATCTGAAAATAGAAAGGGTACGATATCTTATGAATGGCTTAAATTACTGTCTTTCAAAAAATTGAAGGTTGCCGCACGTTTGGACGGAGATTCTTACCATTCCAGGGACCACCTTATCCCAATCCTGATTTGTTTTTTAAAGTTTATGAAATCACAGCTATATAAAAATAGGAGATGTGGCATGATTGTCCATGAGACAGCCACCCACCAAGTGATCGTAGAATTTTAACTTCTA
>JAULBM010324259.1:0-13359 GCA_032357055.1 Geukensia granosissima | reverse complement strand
ACTTGTTTCCGTCCTGAATATGCATGAAATATTTGCCACTGGACGTTAAACAACAATCAATCAATCAATCAATTCAAGGTCTTTCACGTACGTATCAATCGAAGACAGCTTAAGCATCATCGCCATACAATCGCATTTCAAGGTCTTGTACGTACGTATCAATCGAAGCCAGCTTAAACATCATAGCCATACAAATCTCATTTCAAGGTCTTGCACGTACGTATCAATCGAAGCCAGCTTAAACATCATCGCTATACAATCTCATTTCAAGGTCTTGTACGTACATATCAATCGAAGCCAGCCTAAACATCATCGCCATACAATCTCATTTCAAGGTTTTGTACGTACATATCAATCGAAGCCAGTCTAAACATCACCGCCATACAATCTCATTTCAAGGTCTTGTACGTACGTATCAATCGAAGCCAGCCTAAACATTATCGCCATTCAATCTCATCGTACGTATCAATCGAAGCCAGCTTAAACATCATCGCCATACAATGTCATTTCAAGGTCTTGTACGTATCTATTTTTAAATTATGAAAGAGACATCATTTACTTTGTAAATTAAGAACTATTTCTGAAACAAAATTATATTTTACATAGACAGAATGTGACACATTATCCAACTGTAGACCTTTGTATGAAGCACACATCAACATTCTGCTCCATTCAAACTGACAAACTTGAAAATCGCAAACGACAAATCCTCAAAAATTTCTTATATCAACAAAAATTACTTTATTGATTTGACCAGTATATTAAGACATACTTTATAAAGTCACTAAATAAAATCCAACGTATTATGAGAACATTGAACCTGCTGCACAAAACCCACTACAGGTGTAATCTTTAACTATACGGATGTCACTAAAGATTCAGAAATTTTATTTTGAGAGATTTCATGGATTTAGCTACTTTGTTTGATTTGTTTTGATATGACTGCTTCATTTTACTACGTTTGGATATCGGTTTCTTATGTTTGGTTCTAATGCTAATGATGAAATTTTACCACAATTGAAATGTACATATAGCATAAAAAATTAAACATACACTGTATACACTCTTTTCGATGCTGGTTCCTCTTTTGCAATATGTTGTAATGGACATGTAGAAGTTTAAATTCTACTGTCATCTGGTGGGTGGCTGTCTCATGGACAATCATGCCACATCTCCTATTTTTATATTTCTCATGGACAATCATGCCACATCGCCACATCTCATATTTTTATGATTGTTACTGTTTTCGAGCTCTCTATCAACTTTAATTAAATACAATTTGTGTTAAAGATTGTTTTAATGCGTATTGTCACAACACAATTGTAAAAATAGAAGATGTGACGTGATTGTCCACGAGATAGTAATCCACCAAATGACGGTCGAATCTAAACTTCTACAGGTCCAAATACGGCCTTCAATAATGGACCAGAGTCCACACCATTACAAAAGCTGTAAAAGGTCCTGAAATAAAAAAAACGTGAAACTATTCAGAAAACAAGACAATGGACCTAATCTAATGCAAAAATGATGAGCAAATAACAATAAATGACTAATTAAACAACGACAACCATGCACTGGACTACAGGTTCCTGGCTTGGGACTTTGATAAATGTGATATTGAGTTGACAGTAGCTTCTGGTATGAAAAATCAGAGAAAGGTATTTCAGATTGTGATCAAATGAATGTGTAATCAATACCACAGCCCATGTCTGTAAATAGCAAGGACCGAAATGTACTAATTGGCAAAGATAAAGTTAAATCATATTCACATGCACAATTTACTCGTGACCTCTCTTTTCCCATCATTTCAGTCTCCTATCCTCACTGAATCCATGACGTCTCTTACTATATATAATCGCAGCTGCTGGAAGTTATCCCTTTTCTAGATTCAAATGTTTCTCTTTCACAAGATAAAATTATAGCCAAAATTTAATACAAGAGAGACGATTTCTAATTCCTTTGATTTTTTTTTCAATTTCTCTTTCTTGGCGAGGAATCCGCCCTTCGAGTCCAAGTAATTGGATTTTGTGGATAATCAGGACTACTAAACAACAAAAAGATAACCATAGGCAACCAAGATTGTGACGGATGCATATATATAGGCAGTCTGCCAGTGAAGTACAAAATTGTCGATCAACTTATATATAATGCCAACATGCTACAAAATGTACTACTGTATGTATAGTATGGTTGAAATGTTTCCCTTGGGTGAACAATTCTTATTTAAGTTATAGCAGGGACTTTATAATACTAACTAGTTTTATATAGTACCTATAGTAAGCCTCAATAGTGATGGTGTATCCGGCAGAGGGTGCTCTGCACGCAGTTTGATATTTGGCTTTGTGGATCGTGTCTGTCTGGCGTATATAATTTAAATTCTTTAAATTAGTTTAAAGTTAATTGCATTTTCATACCTCATTTGCCCTGAATGACTTCCCCGATTTAAAAGAAATACAAAAAATAAAATAAAACTCCCCTTCTTTAAGTCAATTGAAAACAGCTGTCTTTAATTGTACAAGCATTATTCTATTCTATTCAACTCTATTCTACCATATAGTGACCGCCTTCAAAAACTGAAGATTATGTCACAGGAGGAAACTTACAACAAGACATAGATTGAAAAATGTACAATTAATAAGAAAAAATATGTAAGGGTTTAAAAAATAATATGTTTTGTACATTTAAGAAAGATGTTTTATGTTAATACTTATGCTTTGAGATTGAGGATTTGAAAGACTCTACTGAAGTGCAATTTACAATGTTATACGGTAGTTTGTTCTTGGAAAAAGGGATTCTTTTCTGTACTGTGTTTTGCAGGATGGAATTTGGAAACTGTTCGAATTAGAATGTCTTGTTTCTTTTGTTTGTGGGATTAATATATTATTTTTAGGTATTGCAACCTGTTCGTGTTCAATTTTGTAAAGCATGACCAATCTGGAGTCTTTTCTTTTGTCAGAGAGACTGCGCCATTCAAGATGTTGTAACATGTTACCAACGCTTGAGGTGTTTCTGTATTTGTAGGTAACAAAACGTGCAGCCCTCCTCTAGACTTTTTCAATGTTATCTATGTCTTGTAAGTATGGATCCCAAACAGAGCAAGCATACTCTAGTGATGGTCTTATTAGGCACTTATAGGCTTGCTCTTTAATGGATGTTGAACTGATGTTCAGGTTCCTCATTAGAAAGCCTAGTGTGATATTAGCTTTCTTGCATATATACGTTGTTAATATGCACATCCCATTTAAGGTCGGAACTGATGGTGACTCCCAGATAATTTGCTGTCGTTACATGTTCTAATGAATGATTGTGTAATGTGTAGTTAAATGTGATTGTTTTTTTTTTATTTCTGGTGACTGAAATTACATTACACTTATCTGGGTGGAATGTCATTTTCCACGTAGTTTCCCACGATGCCAGTTTGTCGAGATCTTTTTGTAATGTTGATGCATCGGAATTTGATTTAATGGCCAAATAAACTATTGTATCATCTGCAAATAAGCGTACTGTGGATGTTAGACCAGTTGGAATGTCATTAGAACTGAGGTTGGAAGAGTAAATAGTTTTGATTATTGGATGGTGGTGGTTGATGGTTTTTTACGTCCTACACAGCAAATTAATGCTCTCAGTCGGACGGTGATTATTGGATGAATTGTAGTAAAATATATATTCTTTGCTGCATACTTTTGTTTGGTCAATACAACAGACGGACGGACGCCAAGTGATTACAAAAGCCCACATGGCCAAAGGTGAGCTACACATGTCCGTCCACGGGACTGTCACACAAAATTTAGCATATTGATTTGATAATCAAACTAATAACCGAACAGTAAAATTGTTTTTAAAATTGATTAAATATTTGAGTGTTATAAATGTAACCAAAGACTAAATCACATTATGCACATAAAAATCTGACACTGATATTTTTCAAACGAATTACATATCAACAATAATGTTTTAAATTTATTTGCAAATCAGCAGGTTATCAGACAGACCAGTCAATAAAATCTCACGGGATCAAAAATCGAGAAACCTGTCCCAGAGAAATATCGAAGTATACAGTCTTAAATTTAGAAAAAGTCCTTTAAAATAATTACCAGTGAAACACAATTTATATTCAGGACGTCTGACTTACTCTTAAAATCCACTAAAACCGGGAATTAAACACTGACATATCACGTGATCTCAAAATTTCTGCGAGACTTGGAAGAATTTGGTAGCAGGTGCTTGAGATGAATCACAGTTACTTTTAGAACTTATAAGAGAAATAACCAATCTCAAAATACATACATGTAGAATGAAAATACTTTACTTCTTTTGAAACATTTAGAAGGAATCACCCAAATCCCCCATTAAGAAATCACTGTCGGATTGCTTTCTTGCTCTTTGAAACCGCCTACTGCCAAACCTATAATTTAGCCTGCTGTAGATACTTTTATGCAAAATGCTCGATTCTAGATAGTTTTATTCCATAGAGATTTAATGAAAGATGAAAAAGCTTTTTTCAAAGACTGAAAGTTCTGCTCAGCAATATGTGGGAAAGGTGTTCGCAGTTGGAAGATTTAGTGTTACTGTAGAAGATGTGATTGCTGAGGGTAAGTTGCTGTTGTACCACTTTATATGATTATGGTTTGAAATTCCACATTAATTCCATGGCTAACATTCTTATTTGTCTCGCACAGACTTGCTATAGGTGTAACCTCCAAGATGGTCTCAATTAATCCCTTTTCAGTGAGTGTAATGGAGGATACATGCAGTACAGACAAGGGATTGAAAGTTATAAACATCCCTTGTAGCAAAAATAATACAGCAACTTTATGTTCTTAGTCTGACAGTAATATTAAACACAGTTTATCCGCTGGTTTCGCCCTGGATGGATTGCAATAGTGGTTTAGTCCTGACATATCCAAAAGGTAATTGATGAATGTGACGGTTGTTGCCATTTAATAGATGAAAGGCTTCAGTTCAACTACTTAGTATTATTTTATCACAAATATTGTTAAATTAACATGGTTTGAGAGTAGTAAACAATTAGTATAAATTATTTGTTTATTCTATTTCTAAATGTTATAACTATAAATAAATTGAATAAATAAGGAACAGTGTTTTTTTTCAGACTTATTTTTTTAATAAAATGTGATTTTGAGCTTACTCTCAGCTTATATTCTTTTATGTTTAAACAGTAAAAAAGGAGTAATTTGTTACTAAAACTGAAATAGAATTATAAAAAAAGAAATATTCAAGGAAAGTGCGGCTGTACTGCATAAGTTTGTGCAACTGAACTTTTAAGTACGTATGCAGCAGAAAAATGAAAACTTTTCTTTATGAGTGATAATTAAGTTGTATTATTTAAAGGAAAAAAATAATACTGAGTATATAATATTCAGTACAATATTGTGTTCTTAAAGCAGGGTATAATCTAGGATTCTGTAAATAAGAGAATTGAGTTTCAACAGGGAGAAATGTTACTTCTGCACAAGGGTAATTATCGAATTAAAATGAAAATTATTTTTTACAATGATAAAAAGAAAAAGGAAGTTCAGTTTCATTAATTATAGTTTTATGTCTACAGGTTCTTGTTTTATAATACCATGTATAACCATAATAAGGAAAAGTAAAGTAATGAAAATGCTTAACATGCTTTAAGAGTTTAATGTAGGTAGTGCATTCATATGTCGCTGATCTTGAGACCAAGTCAGTTGACAAAAGTTGAAATGAACACCAATAAATTGTGGATTGTATGAAATTAGTACAACCTCTGAGCAGCAAGACAATGAAGGATTTGCGATATAACTAGGATTTTGGGGTGGGGTGGGGTTGAGGGCATTTTTTTCAAATAATGAGGTCAATTGAACTTTTCTAATAAAATCAAAAGACCTTAGTCATGTTAGTCCTTTATTATGTAAGTTACAACCACTCGTAACACTTACGAACTATTGTAAAATCTCCGCTAGGAATTTCACAAACATGCACATGCAATCAAACAATAAAAAAAAATAAATAAACAATTGAATTTGTGTGTCATACATGAGGCATTTGTCAAGGGATGATGCAAAAAAGATAAAACATGACTTGAAACCAGAGATGTCATGAAATGAATATGAATAGACTAAGAATTTTAATGTTTTATTATTTTATTTAAATTATTCTTGTCATGCAATATAAATGTTTATTGGCCTCGTTTTTTTTTAAGAAAGTGTTAGCCCTATGTCTCTTTTCTGCCGTATACTCTAGTGCCTTAAAATATTTTGAGACAATACAAATCCAGTATGGTTACCGACTATTAGTGAAAAACTTGGTCACAAGTTTCTCATGTATTTTTGCTGTTTTATGAGAGAAATTTTCATGGTGTCATCTAGGAGGGCTTTAACAAAAGACGATGGATATGCAGTAGAAACTCAGTAGATACATTTCAGAATTGTATCCGGGTCTTGATGAGCTAACCAATATGGCCACTGTTACTAAAAGTAGATAAAAGGAGGGTGGCTTCTAAATAAATCTTCTCTTCCAAAACTATCAAGCCAATTTATGCCAAACTTTTGTGGAATAGACATATATAAACAGAACAGTTACTGAATTTTGCGAAAAAACTTGGCAGCCAAAGTTGCGAGTACTCCAAGGAACTCTGGGAAAAGCACAGTCCTTATGTGATCTTCGCTGATGACCCCACCCTGCAACCAAGATGGCCACCTCAACTGAACTAAGTTAAACATAAGACCCTATATTCTTGAAAATCTTCTTGTCTAAAACTACTTAGCCAATGGCAATCAGACATGTGGAGTGGTCATTACTTGATCCATTACTAAAATGATGTCCAGCATCCCTACCCACCAACCAAGATTGCTGCCACAGACAAATTTAACATAGAACCCTTAAGGAAATTCACTTGAAAATCTTCTTGTCTGAAACTACTGAGCCAATTGCAAGCAAATTTTAATGGAATGATCATTGCATGTTCTTCTACCAAAATTCTGTCAGACATCCTTCCCCACCAACCAAGATGCAACTGAACCTAGTTTAAAAAGTTTGTTGTAATGTTTTTCTTCCAAAATAATGTTCTACATCCCATCCCTGTATGCCAACTAAGTTGGCTGTCACAGCTAAACTTGTAAAATTTGATCCTAAGAGATTTTGTTATAGAATGGTTGCAAATAGCATGTAGATGTGCAGCAAGGTTTAAGAATTTTAATTTTTAACCAGTATTCCTAACAAGCAGCTCAAAAGGGTCAAAACGTTTTTCAGCCATGCAACTTGAACTCACTTCATGTTGAAAGTATGGATTTTATTTTGATATGGAATGATTAAATAAAGCATGCAGATGTGCAATAAGCTTTCAGAATTAGGGGTCCTTACAAAGGGCCAAAGAGGATCAAATATCAATTTCAGCCATATGTTTTGAACTTTTTCTACATTTTCTTTCGGAATTTGTTATGGTGAAGTGATTAATAGAAGGGGTTCAAGAGTGCCAATTACCAATAACAGCCATGTGAATTTGAATCCTTTTACAATTTTGATTTTAGGTTTTAATTGTTATAGCATGGTTACATACAGCATGTAAATGTCCCAATAAGCTATCTGAATTTTGATTTTGGAACAAGGAGCTCAGAAGGGTTGAATTTAAATTCCTATGAATATAGCTACCAATTTTATATTTTAAGTGCATAAAGAGCAATTGCAATTACATGAAATAATTTTAATTCAACAAATTGCATTAATGAAAATAAACTTTAGTACAGTGTAGTAGAAGTTTGGACAGCGGGATATACTTTGTAGGGGTTTTGTTATATCTTTGCAACCGCATTTGCATCTAGTTATTGTTGTACATTGTACATGTAAATGCAGATAAAAGACACTGATGAAGCTCATTCATTTAACATGAACACCCCCCCCCCAGTATTTTGATACTAAAAATTTAATTGTAAGGGGAAATATTTATCTATAAAATGGAAGTCTCTGTTGTAACTCATTATAAGAGGCTTATACATGTACAAGATTTTCCATCCAGGTGGTTTTTGACAAGTGGTTATGTAAGGTCTTAAATAAAATAAAATATTAAACCTGTTATGTAAAAATGAAAAACAAGTATACCACAAAACATATCATTTAAAAACTGTTTGTGATGTATGGTATATGTAGTGGTGATACATGTATCTAAGTTTTCTTGATTTTGTGTAAATTTTAGTCAGATCGACATTTCAGAATCATACTAATATGATTCTGGGTTGGGATTGGGAAGGATCTACTTTAAGTTGTGTATTCATTTTTATGTTTCTCTCCATATTCCCACATGTAAAAGTTATAAATATATGATTTGTATGAAGTGGAGGAAATTCAAATGATACAGGGACCATTAGTGTCATACAGTATTTTACCATCACTATGCATTTGTTGTTAAAGGCATTTCCTTTTATTCTGAAGAACGGGTAGATAGCACCAATTTCTCTTATTCTTAAGAACAAAGGAGTAGGTTTGTTAAGCCAAATATTTGGCCCAAATTTTAAATTTTGTGACACAATAATAAGTTGTTGTAAAAATGCTGTTTAATAGTCCCCTTTAATAATTCATTACTTTTTTAGCTCACCTGGCCTTAAAAGCCATATGAGCTTTTCTCATTACTTGTCGTCTGTCATTCGTCCACAATTACAAAAAAAATCTCCTCTGAAACCACTTAGCTAATTTTGACCAAACTTTGATGGGATGGTCTTTGTGTGGTCCTCTTTCAAATTTGTGACCTTTAGACAAAATGGCCACTAGGCTAAAAATAGAATTAAGGGGGATGAAATTTGAAAAATCTTCTCCTCTAAAAGTATTGAGCCAATCTTAGCCAAACTTGGCTGGAATGGTCTGTGGGTAGTCCTTTACTAAAATTGTGTCCGTGGACCCCAACCTCCAAACAAAATGGCTTCCAGGCTAAAAATAGAAAAAAGGGGGGGATGAATTTCAGAAATCTTCTCATTTGAATCTACTGTGCTAATCTTTACCAAACTTTTCTAAAATGATCCTTTGGTGGTTGTGTCCGGCATTTCCAACCTGCAACCAAGATGAACCCCAGCCAAACTAATTGTAATATAGAACCCTATGGGAAATTTGCAATTTTTTTTTTTATCTTGAACTGCTTGCACAATTAGAACCTTGCTTAGGTGGAATGGTACTGAGGTTTGTCCCCTTCATAATTATGTTTGATGACCCCACCAGCCATCAAAGATGGCCTCCACAGCTTACATAGTTTAACATAGGACCCTATGGGAAATTCATTAAAAAAATTTATAAGTCTGGGAACTACTTGCTCAATTGGAACCAAACTTTGGTGGAATGATTCCTAGTTGGGTTTCTTTTAGAATTATTCTGATGACCTCACCCGCCAACCAAGATGACCGCCCCAGCTGAACTTAGTTTTACATAGACCAATATAAGAAATTTATGAAAAACATCTTCTTGTCTGGATCTACTTTCTCCATTGTCACTTTACTTTGTTGAAATGGTTCCCAGGAGAACTTCTTTCAGAATTTTGTCCATTTACAATATCCACCAACCAAGACAGCTGCCTTGCCCAACTTAATGTGATGTAGGACCTTATGGGAAATTCATAAAAAAAATATTTTCTCATCTAAAACTTAACTCCATTGGAACCAATTGTTGGTGAAATGGTCTTTAGACCGGTTCCTTTCAGTATTGTATTTGGCATCTACCTCATCTAAATTTGCTTGTGCTATTCCAACCGTAGTTAATTTAAATGGTTTTAATGTAAACTTTATCTTGGCAACAGGCGAGCGATGACAGGCTCATGGGAGCCTCTGGTTCTTGTATACTTTTTGTCATTTCAACAAAAGGAAAGGGTATATTTGACTTTTTTGACAAGAATATAACATTTTCTGTAAAATTGTTCAAAATAGATATGATTGCACAAAACATCATGAAGATATTTTAACCAAACATTCGTACTTGATAGATCTTTAATTGTGCAAAGTTTGGTTGTGATGTTTTTGTGGGATCTATATTAAAATTGACAAAATAGTATCAAATTTGGCATCAAATTAATTCAATCATTTAAAGCATTTTCTATGTGTCATGTGACCATTCTAGAACTAATTAAAATAAAAATTCTGTTGGATTTTCTTTTTATAGACATCATTCAGTACAAAAAATATAAAATAATAGATACTATCCAATTTTTCATTTTTAGCCAAATTTTTGGGCCAAAAATGGGCCTTAACTCCCCTTGTCCTTTTCCTTACAAGATCGGATCTAAGTATTGTTATTTTGATGAAGATTATTCTCCAAAAATAACTGTCAACAAGAGAACTCTGTTTTATGTTTGACCCATCGGGTAATACATTGACACAAAAACAGTGTGGTCTTTACAATGGCTGACATGACTGATCGTATAAAATAAAACTTTCCTTACAAGGCCATTACCAAGTATTTTACATGCTTGTCTGTTTTTACACCTCTGTCCACTAGTCTTAAACAAGATGAATGATCACAAACTCACTAGGTCCATTAGTCTCCGAGCTGAATGATTTGAAATTTAAGGCAATGAACCAATAATTTATTAGATTTTTTACCATTATTTGTTTAGACAGTAATAATTAACCATGTTAAACACTCTCTTTTAGTCTATATTTTACTATTATGACAACTTTATTTCATGTGTTATGTTTGTTATTTTGAAAGAAGGAAAAAAAAACAACTTGCAACAGGGTCCCAATACATTTGTAATTCAATTTAATTACATTATTTAACATTTAATTTCAAACAAATAATCTTTTTTGCTAATTGACCAGGTTTAAAATTTCAGGTGGATTTGCCATTGTGTTTTTGGTGAAAGCCCAGAATGGGAACCAGTATGCATTAAAGAGACTGTTTGTTAACAATGAACATGATTTATCAGTCTGTAAAAGAGAAATACACATAACGGTAAGTCCCTGGGACAGGTTTTTTGTTCCTGGTTTACCTGTAGTAAATAGCATTATGATTCATTGAACTATTATTAATTGACAACAGCAGTATATGATGTTTTAATTTAATGACAACATTGTCATTTAACCAACAAGGCACCAGGTTGACTTTGCCCTATGGCAGATCAAATTGACTACTTGATAAATGTGTATTGGTAAAACTTTATGAGTTATTATATTGTAACAAAGTTAAATTCAAAATAGTTATCCTGCTAGTAAGTAGGGTCTATTTGTGACAAAAGTTTACATGTTTCTTTGTTTACACTTGTTTATTTTACATCTCATTGTTTGTAAGCTTAAATTTTGCCTTAAACTTGGAAATGAAATACATTACCACATTTAAAGTGTCTATAATTAAATCTATATCAGACTCTATTAAAAAGAGTTAAATGGATTGGACACAAAAAATGCCTATTGTTTACAAATTAAATTGTGTACATGTTATTAATAGAAACCTATGTTCAACTGTGCAAATAGTTTAAATATTTTAAATGGGATTTGTGTTTCGCCTGAGACTTACATGTATAGTCATGAAATTGAGACATAAGTGTTACTCCCCCAGCCTTAGCAAGGGCAGTATAAACCTTTTTGTAAGCTTTACATGTATATTGATGAAACTGTTTTACCAGGTTAAGCATACTTTGTATGCAGATTGTTTATGATATGAACTTGCCAACCTGTCATACATCATTAGACCTTGATATTATTTGCACTGTCCGTTATCTTTTTTAAAAAAATCTAAAAATCTCTGAAGAGTTTCAACATTTAAATCCAATTTCTCACAACTGTTGTACCTAGACACATCATATTTGGTCTGTAGTAAGGACTTGGTTAGTATTTGCCAGTTATGTTTGCTATATTTCAGGTGACTTTGACCTCATTTTCATGGTTGGGTGACTTTGCAAATTATTTTTGCTTAAGTCCATATCTCAACAACTTTAATAACTGTACTCATTATATCTAGTCTGTAGTTCAGTTTGAGTAGGTACTTCTCAGTCTTTTTTATGCCATTTGACTTTGACCTCATTTTCATGGATGAGTGAGTCAGTCAATTTATTCTGAAGTGTGCATGTAAGTCTACCAAATGCCATTTGTCCTTGACTTCATGACTTCATTTTCATTTTAATTTTCTTTGTGAAATTTGCATTGTATTATCACATTAAAGTACATTTTTTTAATAACATGATTAACTAAGCTTTGTGAAGCACATCAGTCATTAAATGTACAGACAGTAGTACATTCTTATATCAAATATGACCGGTTAAAGGGTCAAAGTTATTTATACAGGCAAGACATTTTAGTGTCTACACTTGTCAATAGTAATAACATTTTAATCTTTTATGATAAAAACTAAGCAGTCTTCCTTACCACTGAAAGGTGAATTGGGGTAAAACCTCAAAAATATACTATAAGTAACCTCTGGGATCTGTATATAAAGGAGCAATTTTATATAACAACATAAATTGCATAGAATTATGCTTTTAAATGAAAAATAACAACATGTAAATAAAAAGATCGGAATTTTTTTCCAGTCACTACATCTGCATTTACAAAGTAATTATTTTGATAACCCCGGTATTAAGAAAAATCCATATTTGTGTATGTCTTGATATACCACAAGATTATGTCTTCTGATTAATCAATTTAAGCTGACACTTGGTTGAAGCAAAATGCTACATAATGTAATAAGATAATATGGTAAAGTCAATTGATATTGGGATTGTTTGAGTATTTGATAAAATTCATCAGCATCCATGTTTCTGTAGATTAAAATTGTTACCAGGAAATGCCATGGTTTTAAGCAAATTAACCATTGCTAGCTTGTTTAGGCCAGTAGTCGTATATTTTATTGAGAAAATTCTTGATATTTAACAGCTATGTGGTGATATGGAAGCAAGTCATTAGGGCCCCACCATTATTTGGCGGACGCCCTATAGTAATCACTCTGTCCGTCCGCCCGTCCGAAACACATTCATGTCCGCTCCAGAACTTTGTAACCAATTACTGTAGAGGGATGAGACTTAGCATGATTGCTAACCACTATTAAAAGGTGTGTCATGTACCAAAATAATTTTTGTCCTTCAAAGCTCAATGTCCCAAACTTAGGGTTTTTTATGGGACCCTTATAATTAACTTTATTTAGGCTACGGCAGGGTCCTTAGAGGTGGTTTCTATCTCAATGTTATCTACTTTTCATATGACTTCAATGTAGCCTTAAATTTTAGTGTAAAAAAATCAGATATTTTTATACGACCGCAAAACTTTGCGGTCGTATTATGTTATGGCGTTGTCGTCGTCGGCTTCGGCGTCTTGTCTGTGGACACATCGGTTTCCGCAACTTATCTTTTGATGGGGTGAACCGATTCTTTTGATATTTTGATACATTGATTCCTAGTATGAGATA
>JAULBM010324248.1:0-13359 GCA_032357055.1 Geukensia granosissima | reverse complement strand
CCCAGAACAAAACTTTACGACAAGAGAGATGACTTTGATTTTCCCATGGTAAACCTCATTCATGTCTAGCTACATTCCAGTCGCGGAGTGTTTATTTCTCAGTGGATTCGCTTCTTCAGTGCGTGTGCTTCCCATCGAAATTTATTGATAGAGGGTTGCCTCTGACAAGAAACTACTGAAACAACGTTGTCTCAAGAACAGATTTAAGTCATCAATTCGGAAATATTTCGATCGTCATCATGATTTTGGTTGACCGAAACGAAATATAATTCCACAATGGATATCTTCCCACTGTCGCACCTATACCGGTTGTGACCAACACCGATTGCGAATATACATGCACCGTCTTTGATTACTGAGTAGTATGACGGGTGACACTATTGGAACGGGAGTTGCAAAAATGATATTTTTACACTAAATCTTGCGGATGTTTTTTGGTTGATGTCATAGCTTAAAATACAAATTACCAATGTTGAATAAATATGGAGAATTTCGGTATACTATATGTAGATATCAAGGAATAACCTCTCATCACTAGCATTACAACCAAAAAATAGGAAGTCCAAGATCCAAACATAGCACAAGAAGCACTCAAGTCCAAACAAATCGAAATAGGAAGACAAATCCCGAAAGAACCAGATTTCCTACCAGCAGTGTTTGGATGTTGAACTATCTATCAGAAACTGATACTTTTTCGAGGTCCGTATATCTTCTTGTCTCTTGTTTTATTTGAATATCATCACACACGTCAAATCCAGTGGAAGGATTTCTACTCTGTGGAAAACAAGGAACGAACCCTTCCGAAATTTCAGGAGTAGTTTATGTAAAACAGTGTGTTATTTCATGTCAGATAAGTTTGACAACTGGGCAGGTGCGTTTCTTTTACCCGAATCTGAAATATGTTTCAGAATCACGATTCAGCAAAGCAAAATCACGTTTCAACGTTCCAACAAACTGCTTTTGGATATGATTTCATCTTCAATCATTCGTCTTTTATGTTTCACATGGTTCAAAAACTTGTTTCTGTTCGTTTTTTCAAAACACGATTAAACATAAAAATGATATGGAAAATATGTTTCAGATTCACGTGAAAAAAAACGCACCCTGGTCGATCGGTATGGGCTTGTCCCATATAAAGTATCATAATCAATTGCCATATTTTCATAAAATAGAGCTTGGTCGTTCTAAAGACTTAAAGGTCAACAGAAAACACCCAAGAAATAATTTTAATCTCATAAAATGCAAAGAGTAAACGAAAGTTAATTCAGAATTGAACCAGTAAATAATATGTAAAAGAGTTACTGTAAAACAAAAACAACGACCTGCGCTGGACTATTGTTGTCTGGCTTGGAAACCACTTTTTCGAACTTTATGGCTATAGCACAACATTTACACAAAATTTTCAATCGGATTCTAACGTAAGGATAGGAATACAGTCTGGGTCGACCTAGAGTAGAAGTGAGTTGACAATCGACACAACCAAGGAATAAACTGTGAAGTGCAACAGCTGTTAAAAAAGCAAATGTCAATATAAAGACAATAGAATCGACTTGTTAACGGTTCTTCTTCTGTTGACCAAAGTACTCGAACGTTCTCTTAAGTTTCATATAAAACAAGCAGTCTGACTGTATTGCAAAACAATACTAAGTCTCCCACCGGCTGGATATATCACTATCCCCTTAAAGTGCATGGTCTATGGCAAAAAGTAACAGAGACGAACTTGGTTTTGACTTGGTAGGTAATTCGGAAGGTCAAATATAAAAAATCTGCAAGCGTTCAGCCAAATAAAAATGACCAAAACTGTGGTAAAATTTTCAAAGTTCAAGGTCCATTACTATGGACAAAAATCAGCGGAGTTGATCAAAGCATAAACTTGACCTGTAACTCACCAAGGTTGACTCTCATACCAAAAATAAGCTTAATATCTGCCAGTGTTTAGAAAAAAACTGTGGAAAACTAGTTATTTTCCCCGGACTGACAGACAGACAGACAGACGGACGGACGGACGCAGCGCAAAACTAAAGTCCCCTTCGGCTAAAGCCGGTAGGGGACTAATGAAAGGTTGGTTAGAAGTTGTGTTTCTGGGTATTTCATGGTTTATTGTTGTTTGTTTTCAGTTTCTGTTCTTGTTGTCTGTCCTCTGCAATATCGATTTTAGTCTGCCCCTTTTGGTGTCTTTGAACTTCTTATTCTGGAAGTTTTCATAAACACATGACACATGACATCAATATAAGCCTCAATTACAAAACGAAGCTTTAACCACTCTTTTCACTCTAAAACCCCCATAAAATAATTGGTTTTGGAGTAACTTCATTGACGTCAATATTCAGCTTCCTTACGACAGCCGTGAATTTTTATGAATGATTCCAACTGCTTTCCAAACTAAAACTAAAATTGTTATTTTTATCGATTCAAATTTTACTTTGATATATACTTTCTCTCATGATTATATATGTGTATGACATATTTTTCATAATAATCAACTGTTAATAATTTTTATGTTATTAATTTAAAAAGTTGAACAACTAAAACATTTTAAAAGTAATTTTTATGCTGCGAACAAACATCAATAAGGGATATTCGTTGCTCTATTTAAAAAAAAAAACATAGCTTTCACAATGCTGTAATAGCTTTAAGACCTTTAGTATTTGGAATATGCAGAAAAATGATGGGGCGATGAGCTTGTATCTTTTGAAAATTTGAGGGGAAAAGTGATACTCTGAATTTTCCATTCGTTTTTTTCATGTTAAGTTCTATCATTTAAACTTATTCTCAAATGGCCTTTGTGTTGTTTTTAATGAAAAGTGTGGATTGCTGTGCAAAGTTCGGGAGATTCAAGAGTCTGATTTGAATGTCTGAACATCCTTTAATCTTAAAAAAACACTCGTACAAAGAAACAGTTTGAACGAGTGGCGGAAAACAGTCCTGATACTATAAGTATTGAACAAGCATTTTAGGTGCATGTATATACCGTTTGGATTTAAATTCATTTTAATGTTCATTCTAACCCTAAACCTATAAAGATGACTGAATGAACATTTGAATGTCAAAATTATCAAATCGATGAATTCAAAATTTATATTTGAGCTCACAGGGCTTCATTTTTCTGAATCCTGGCGGAGAGAAAATGAACCAAAGTTAACGTAACTATAAAATGATAAGGCGTTTTTATGGAAAAATCATTAAAAATGTTTATGTGAAATAAATGATCTGGCCTCTTTCATATAAAATAACATAATTCTTTATGTAATTTTTAAAAGATATATACACAGACAAAACATCGAAGGTTGTTACTTAAACGCCCATTTAAGTTGCCAATTCATTTAACTTATTTTACTTAATTGTGTTTAGATTATTCTTCCGCGTCATTTAGCTGCCTCATTCTTTGGTCTCCTAAACTATTACAATTTTTACATTACTGGTTATAAATTTGGCTAGAGTACTGTAAAATTTTATACAATAAATCGCTGTATATACCATCTCTGTGAATCGAAACACTTTAATATTTTATTATTTTTTATATTTTCCCATACATTCTCTACCATCAAAATCGCTATGAAAGTTTAACATCAAATAATAATATTTTAAATGCCTGAAATTTATCCTAACCTTTAAAGGTATGAATATGGTTCATGCATTTTTTCCTTACCTTAGCGGGGTTTTAAATCGCAATGCTGTGGCATCTTTGGCATCTCCTTTACTGTGTCCAGCGCTCTAGGATCTTTCAGCGCAATTTGAACTCCATCTGTGTGACATCTAAAAGAGCTAAGCCAATTTCAACCAAACTTTGTTGGAATTTTCCTTGAATGGTCCTCTTGAAAAATCTATATTCGGTATTGACTTCTACTATCCAATGTGACCACCATTGTCCGACATAGTATAACATTGGACCCTTTGTAAATTTTTATATTCTTTTTAACCTCTGAACCAAAGTTTACTAAAATGGTTCTTGGATGGCCCTTTTGCTTTTCCGAAATTAATCTAACATGACCGCTATGGCCGAACATAGTTTAACATTATGCTTATCAGAATTTTACATTTTTGCCATTTCATCTGAAACCGCTCAGCCTTTTTTAAAACAAACTTCATTGAAATTGTCATTGGATGGCGCCTTTAAAACTGTGTTTAGTTTTTCCGCCCACCATAAAATATGGCCGCCCTGGCCCGTCGTATTTTAACATTGGACACTTTGGGGTTTTTTTACATTTTCTCTAACTAAACTATGAAAACTTAGCAAATTTGGAATAAACTTTGGTGGATTGGCCCATAGATGGTTCCATTTTAAAATTTGTAATGGCCTGACTTAGTTTTCAACATTGTTAAGCTACTCTAAGGTAAATGTCTTTGAAACTGTTGAACTAAACTAATTTTTTCTTATGTAAACAATTTGAAAATACAAGGCTTTTTTCAACTTTGAGCCAGGTGAGCGATAACAGGCTCTTGATGGCCTCTGGTTTTCCAGTTGTCATTGTAGAAATAGGTCCGTGAATGAAAAATGATGACATGACCCAAGAGAATATAGTTGTCTTAATATATCTCAATAACGCATATCGGATAAGCTCAGATACTGTTACTGAGAAGGAATCCCCCAAACCACCCCAGTTATTATTTATATAACAATCAGTTTATCTTGTAAAATTGAGGTTTCGTTGAAAAAGAAGCAGAAAACGTTTCTCCCTATTTTATTTACCCTTCGCAAATGCTAGACCCAGAACCTGTATTCAGACGCGTTTCTAGTCTTGGTTGAACAAACGATTCATCATTTGATTGTTTACAGATATAATGACATCATCAGAGATACAAAATATTAGAAGAATGTATAATCCATTACATGCTTAATGCATTTAATTAATTAAAAATGGTTTATTCTGTTTTGTTTTGAAATTGTTTCATTTCATTATGAAAACATTTGGGATTTTTCTCTGTAAAGACACAACCAGTAACTCCTGTGATTCTATCTACAGTCATCAATACCATTTGAGAATTGTCTGCTATTTTAAGTCTTAATCGTTAATACATTTTCCCCTGTCATCCAATATATGTCCCCGAGGATATCAGTAGCAAAAGAAATCAACATTACTGTGATGCTGAAATGACACCAGTTTTTGCTCGTCATTCATTGCTACCGTTCATAATTTTATTTCGCTATTTTTTTTAAATCTAGGAAATGATTGCTTACTAAAAGCAAGTGTCGTCATATGGAGGTGATGTTGCTTTTTGACCATTTTGTGGTTTTATTTAAAAAAAGAACATAGAAAATATGCCAGAAAGACACAATCAACTTTGTTCCTTTTTTTTGTTTTAACTTTTAGCATGATTCAAATTTGTCTTGTCTCTTTGAGCTATGCACTTTTGATCTCTCACATGGATATTCTACGCTGGACTTCTTACATACATTTATAACAAATAGTAAAAAAAGACAAATGTAACTGCGTGTAAAGAGGTCTTCTGGATTTACCTTTTAAGACACGCTAGGGCCAAAAAACATGATCTACAGTTAAAAACCAGGATATCTGCATATATATTTAATGCCTACCTTCTTATGAATTTAAAAATCAAAAATACAAGAAAGCTTTTCAATCCAGGATTTCCGGTGGATCAAGTTTAAGTCTACCCCTTCGGAATTTTTTTCGGTCGTCATCATGAATTAATTTTTGTGAGATATTTATTTCATAAATGACAACAGAAATCTTTTTCTTACTGTTGTTAGTCACAGGTGCAGGACGCGTAATAAAAAATATACTACAAACACTTGTAGTATATTTTTTTATTACGCGTCCTGCACCTGTGTTGTAAGTTAGACTCTGACCCTTGACCGATTAAGACTAATACTGATTGTGACTAACCACCGGTTTTGATTATCAAGTAACACGACGGGTGCCATTGTGAAGCAGAGCTTGGTTACTCTTTCCGGACATTCGAGGCTACCCTCGTTTCCATTAGGTTTCTGGTACTCCAACTTTAATTTCTGTGTAGTTTTTTAATGTACTGTTTTTCGTTCCGTTGTGTTTGCCATTGTATTGTCAGTCTTTTGACTTAACTATTTCCGTCTGCCCATGAATCTACAAATTTGTTTTTAAAAAGGCTACAACACAAATCAGGACGTCTATCTACACTTGGGTTTAGATGAAATGTACCTTTCAAAGTTAAATGTGTGTGCATTCCATGTTATTCCAGAAAGAAAAGAAGTGAACTATAAAAGAGCTAACATACTGAAGACACTGTATCTTTTATGTTGAACTGTTTTTTTTTAATTAACATTGACTACACCCCCTTTTCCATATTTTTGTTGTTTTTTATGTTTTTGCGGTGGTGTAATTAAATGTTTGGTGCAGTTATCATAGAATAATATAAGGGCCAAAAGCTACAAGTCGCTTTGGTCTTTAAGTGAGGAAGGTAAGAAAGCCTTCGATTATAATATAAAATAACTGCACCTTATTTTACACGACCACAAAAAGGAAAATTGGGGTTGGTGATAGTTAAAGGTCCATCCCCAAAAGTCTGCGGCATTAACAACATTAATGGGTTTCATAGCTTGGTAAGGCAATTGACAATTCAATTACTTATTGTCTGTTTGATTCTTGCTATTCCTGTTTTAAAATACAATAGTGTGTTTCTGTGAAAAAAATGAAAAAAACATCGATCTTACACTACCGTCTATAAAAAACTAAACCTGAAGATATTAAAAGAGAAATAAATCTGGACATCAGCCATATATATCAGATAAACATTTTTAAAAATAACGTTTAAGACATACGTCCACAAAGGGAAAAAATATGCAGGTTGGAAAACTCTCTGAGACACCAAACAGAAAGGTAAAGAACCAAAGACAAAAATATATTGTCGATAAGTGAGCTATATTGACAAAAATGATAACAAATTGCTGTAGGTAGTGTTTGTATTCAAATGCAATTTTTCCTAAAAGTTCAGAAGTCATCACGACTTTGAATTGTTTAAATGAACACTTTGGTCAAAATATCTAATTAATTTCCACATCATTTGAAAAAGTTCTTCTTGTTCTTGTTCACATTCTTTTCGAACTTTTTCTCGAAGCTTTTCTTTGTTCATTTCCTCTTCGTACCGTTTCAGCAATTCTAATATTCTTCTGTCGCTTTTTAAATCAGTGGTTATCATTTGATCTTCACCATATTCATCCCAATCAACAAAGTCTTCGATTGGTAAATGCATAGTTGGGATGTCCTCTTCTATTCGTCTTTTCAGAGCTTCGACGTCACAGTCTCCGAAATCGTCATCGTCGTCATCTATTGAAATGTCACTTTTTGAAGATGATTTCCGACGATGTGACTTAATATTATCCGCTTGTTTATGTCGTAGATGATTTTCTTTCCTTGAGTGATTGCTATGGTGAAAACTTAAATCTGGCAATTTTGTAATATGATCTTCTGCTTCACCGTTTTCATTTCCGGCTCTCGTTTTCTTTCGTCTGCTTGACGATTTCTTTGTTTTTGCTGACTGATTCCTTGGTGTCAAGATGTCGGAAAAACTATTCAATGACCTTGCTGAACGTGGTGTCCTCGAAACTTTAATTTGTGCTTCAAGTTCATCTTGTTCCCGTTTCAGTTTTTCTGTTAAATTGCGCTTGATGTCATCTATTCTGTGCTTGATTACCAATTCGCTCGCACCATAAACTTCGGATGAGAAATGATTTCCACTGTTCTGCTTGGAAACTTTTTCAATCATATCCAATAAACGATGAACTTGGACGTCCCTTTCACGTCCTGTCGCATTATTGTTAAAGGCGATATACCGACGCTTGCATTGTTCCATTACCTCTTGTATACCCTTTGGAACATCACTTACGTACCCATAAATTGTAGACCCGTCGCTGTCTAGAATATCTCTTCTAGTGAAGAGGATAATCGTTCTTTGTTTTACTTCGTTTCCGAAATGACGAACAAATTCTCTGAATACGTGATGTTCATGATTAGAAATATTACCAATTGATAAAACAAAAACAAGAATATGAAATCCTGGTGACGTCATTCCAACTAACTTCACAAGTTCACGAGAGACAATATTTTTATCAGAATGCTTGTCAAATACCCCATAAGTATCCACAACACAAATTTTCTTTCCAAACCTCGTTGAACTTCCATATCGACATTTTGTGCTATTTTTCCCGAAAAAGTTTTCATTCAAAATGCAATTTCCAGTAGAACTTTTGCCAGACCCTGCATTTCCTAGGAGGATAATCCTGTATTCATCTTCTACGTCTAAATATTCTTCCCAAGCATTCTTTGGAACGGCGCCTATGAAAAAAATTGTGTTAGATATACTAATATGATTTTTTACATTGGCCGAGATGCAATTTACAGTTTATGGACGAGGATGAATTTCCCATTTAAAATGAATAAAGATGTTACTAGTGTCAAATTCTCTTTTAAATCTACACAGTTTACTTAAAGTCCCTTTTTATTAGCTGAATCAAACGACGTTTTTTGAGCTGAGCTAGAGTTTAACAGAAAACACGGTAATAAATTCATCTTAGGCACTCAAACTGTTATTCGAGTACCAAAAGGTTTACAAACTGCAATATAATATCCCTGTTTGAGAAGTTTTTGTGTCAATGATTAAGTTTTTTCTTGAAAATCGCTGTATTGGAAACATGCACTTGAAAACGTGTGAGCCGAGAGATGTTTACGCCATACGCAAAGACAGCCATAATGTTACTGCCAATGAACGGGAAGTTTCCTATTAGAAAGTTGAAGTCATCATGTTTGTCATATAGTTTTATATGAAGCCTTCCTCTATTGTTTAATTCAAGATGACGATCATCTCTTTTCAGTGAAAAGCGTCTGTCGTTGAATTGGCTCTAAACCGGTTTCTCGTAAATCTGGGCAGAGCAAACGTTTTTGTAAATGAAGATAAGAGGTCTACAACTACCTCAAATACACCAATAAAAAAGGGATCGTTTTATGATTCCGATCATAACATATGGAGGGGATGTAGACCTTGATACATCCTTTTTAAGCAATTCAACTTTAACAATCCCCTTTTTGGAAAATTTTTATACATGTTAAAGACACGAGAGCATTGGACAAATAAACTCAATAACCATATGAAACAGGAATACTACCACATAGATGGTTAAAGTTTACAATAGGAAAGTTGAAATTATCCAGTTTGTTGTCATTTAAAAAATAAATTCACTCTCTTGGCCTACCTCGGAGAATAGATTTATGTAAGAAACAGATTAATTAGTTTCCGTTGTATCTTTATTTGCAAATGGCTACGATATATTGAATGAGATGGTCATGTAACTAGGATGTTCATTGCATAGTTTTCTTTAATCTTTCAATTATAAGTCTCGATCAACTCATTTATATCAGTATTGCAACCTTTCGTTTATATAACACATCGTTTTATCTGGACCGCCTCGTTTGAGGAGATTTTTGACAAAAAATTTGAGACGCGATTTAAGTCTCCAAAAACGCACTTCAATACGTATTAACTGACGTTCGGTATTTCTGCGAGTATCAAATACTATTAAGGTACTTTAATCAGGAATAAGGTTTTAATTAGGACAACATTTACTCTATTCAAATGGAACAGCTGTGCTCCTAGTTGTCTTATGCTTATTATACATCAATTAGTGTCTTAATAATTTCTGTTGTTTCAAGTTAAATGAAAGTGTTTAAAAGGTTACCGGCAAATTAAATTTTAGCCGTTATTAATTATTCTGTTGACAAATTTCTATCAAAGTACCTTCATTATGGTGTTTTGAACTTTAAATAACGTTGTAAGAAGTCATCTATTAATACACTTTCATAGGGAAAATGTGCATTACCTTTTGGCAAAGTTGTAACCTAAAACAACTTTGCGATGACGTCTACCGAAGACAGTCTTCAACGAAATATGCGTATCAAAATATAGTTTTGACTAAGCATTTATAGATCGCTATTTCTTGGCAAAGCAATTGAAATTGTGTCTTTGGTTTAAAAAGTGTTATCTAAAACATTTTAAATATATGTAATCTGTTATAAATCTTACCAACAGACTTTTTACGTCTAGATGGTGTTTCTCCATGAAATGATGAATCGCGTACTAACTGTGTCCATGTCTTAGCCGGAAATGGTGCTGTAATAATAAAGGGTTTGTATTAATGCTGTGTTCAAAAAATCATTATGCGAATGAATTAAATGTGCATTCGAATGTTAATTGTTATAAACACGTACGCCAAAGTGAATATATCTGCAATGGAAACATTGAAACGCTTAACATTCGGGCAAAGCGCATTCAATAATTCCAATGAATTTTTATGTGTGGACGAGACATTAGATTACGAAAGCTCTGTTGTTTCAATGAAGGTGCTTTTGCAATATTTGTTTTGATTTTTTGGGGGGATGGTTTCTATTTGTGGTTTGAGTTTTTGTGATTTCTTTTGTAGATTGCAGGATCAGTCGTATTCTAACAGAGTACTAATGTCTGGTGGTAACAGGACCATCAAATGAAAGAAATACTAATTTCTGGAACGAGATTTATAAATGCAGCGGAATAATACGAATATCAATTCATTTCCATCAATCGGAACACGCTCGTATATTTCCGTCATTCTTCGGAAATAATCACTTTACCGGATTTTTATGACGGAAATGGCCGATGTGATCAGATTGCATTTCCATATGTAAAGAAATCATTCGAGATGCTGTTGAGGTCGCGCAATGTAGTTGACATGCATAGGACATCTAAATCTTAAAGGCGTTACCAGTAAACTCGATTTGCGACTATCAAATCGTCAATTGATGTCGGCAAATCTTATAATACAATACTTTAAGCTCCGAAAGGACTAAAGTGAAACTTCTTATGCTACTGATGATAGGTTACTCCTGGAAATGCATATAGCTTACCCAAATTGTCCATATTTATTTAACATTGGTAATTTTGTATTTTGAAACCACTGGGTTGATACCTCCGCTGGTGGATCATTGGTCCCCAAGGGTTTTCACCAACCCAGTTCTCAGACTTGTCTGACATGATATTTAGCAAACAATGTTTAGCAGAAATTTGCTGCATTTGCTAAAATTCTAAACACTGAAAATACAGAAAGGCCTCGAAAAGTAATGTACTTAGTAGTTGTCCCTGCCGTCGGATTTGGCTTCCCATTTCGATTTGATTGGATTTGAGTGCTTCTTTTGCTATGTTTGAGTCTTTGACTTGCTATGTTTCGGTTATAATGCTACGGATGAGAGGTTACTCATTAAAATGTACATATAGCATACCCAAATTTTCCATATTTATTTAACATTGGTAATTTTGTATTATTCAAATTGTGTGCAAGTTCTGTAACCGTGAATTGACTCGAAAATAACAGTACCGATATGTTTCTTCACGAATCGAATAAAAAAAACAAGCAAATAGTTTTCTGAATTAAAAAATCTGAAAAGTTTGTGATACTTTTGGTCGTTTAAAGTTTATATGAAACCAATCAATACACACCTGTTTTGGGTCTTGATTCTGTCTGTGGAACGGGATGGTTTAATACTTTTGTCCTTCTGGCACCTGTTTGTAAGGAGCTTGAGTTAAGCATTGTCAGACATCTTGTAGTATATCACACAGAGACTTGCGACTTAAAGCAAGTAATTGTATGCTGTGTTATGTTTCATTTGTATCTTAATACTTTCGATATGCTGCCTATTATAACCTGTTTGTTGACAATATAATATCAACAATAGTTAAAAAAAAGATATTTGGCTCGTGTCCTAATTCGGTATTTACATATGTTAACCTCATTGTATAACATTATGTTATGTATTAATATTAATTAACTTCTTATCGAAACTTTTGTGTGATTGGGGTAATGATATCAAAGGGTTTCTTAAGTGTCCACTCGCAGTTAGTATTAAGTTCTGGTGAAGTACATATGCGTCTATAGAGGACCACTTTTAAGACATTTCCGCAATACAAATCTTCAGATATTTGGTTTGTTGGTCATTTTATAAATTTTTTCTCAGGTTGTTAAAAATTCGTATAAATTTACTCTTATTGACATTTTATAGTGATGCATTTTGTCAAACTTACCAGTTACATTTACTCTAAATACTATTATTATTATTTTGTTATCCACAAGGATTTCTATCATAGTGAAATTTTATGCCTTGAAATGAGTTTTTGGATTTATTCGTGAAAGCACATAGACCAATGTCTAAATCCAGATAAGGTAGTTCTAATTTCTTACTTTATATCTCTTAAAAGATATAAAAGTAAATCAAACAGTTTTTACGAAATTTAGCTTTAACCGTTTTAAGCTAAAACCGAATTAATCCATACATTCAGCGGAAAGGGGTTAACCTAACCCCAGGTTCTATTATACACATGAAACCCGTCTCGAACTAACGAGATTAATGATAAAACCTACTTGTAGTTGGCCGACATGCAGGTATCTCTGTAAGATCCTCCGAAACAACTGACTTTGACTTCTTTGTCTGGTAAGAACAGCTGGTAAGTGCTAAAAGTTACAGAAGTATAATACTAATATGATTTTCTTGAAAATTAAATGCGAAATTGTTCTTCTCGGACATAATACGGATGCTGCCTTTCTAAAAATTGAAAATCTGCTCAATACAAATACTAACTTCATGAATAGAAGTGATCTATTTTGAATTAGAATTGTATAGATAATGCTTTGCTGCAGCTTTACAAAATTTACCTCGGCGACAGCATATTTCACAAATCAAACTCTTTTTTTTTGCACCAAGAATATAAAAATATTGTGAAGATTAGAGTTCAGAGCTATATATTTTAATGGAGGAATTGACAATGTTAAATATGGGGGCGAGGGAATATTACTAATTGAGGAACAAAACTACTTTTTATACCTGAAGAAAAAACTAGGAATAAAGGTGGGAAATGAAGAAATGTATATACCATACTTTGAGATTTCCATGAGGTGTTGGATGTAAGGATGATTTAGCCATACAGAACTACCATACAAATCGTCTTCTATAATATAGAACCGGCGAATATATATTATTTAGATGAATGGGTTTCTGAAACATTTTTGAAAAAAAACAAGGCTTGATTTTAGATGTGTTATCGAAAATATAATTTAAGGGTAGTGATCCGAATTATTTTCGAGATAGAGTAAAGTGATTTTGGATTTATTATTGACCTTGACTCTTTAGTTTTCAAAATCTGTATTGTGAGAGATAGGAATTTTGACTATTTAAAGATATTAGATACAAGACACTCATGGGGATAACCATATTATTCATTCATGGGGAATAAAACATATATATTGTTTGGATTGATTGATGGAATGTTACTTAACGTCCAGTGGCAAGTATTTCATGCATATTCAGGACGAGAGCATATTAATGAATGATGATGATGAACCCTGCT
>JAULBM010324238.1:0-13359 GCA_032357055.1 Geukensia granosissima | reverse complement strand
ATTGATCAAGAATTACCTTCTTTATCATGTTTTCAAAAATTGATTTGTTTTATTTAAATGTCTTTGTGGTATTACTTACAGATATATCTTGATTAGAAAATTATTGTGTCCACAGGTTTATAGGGTCAAAGCCGCATATACAGGTGAGACATTTTTGTGTCCACACTTGTCATATACTTATGATATATTTCAAATTTTTTACACTTATTCATAAAAATTGGGAATCAATGGGAGTAGTTTTCCAGTTTTGCACTCATTCAGCAAATTTCATGAAATGATGGAAAATTCTTTATATCTCTAGACATAAGTTCCCATTAATTTTTTTTATAAAACTAGTTTATTAAATTCTCATTTCACATTTCAGATTGTCATCACTTCATTCATGAAAAAAAAAAGTTTTTCAAGCTTTGGAAGAAGTGCTCTTTCAGTTTTCACAACATTTGATGCAGCAATGTCATTTAAAAAAACTTACGAACTCTCAAAAATGTGGTTGCACTTGGACAAAAGTACCCTTTCAATTATCACAAAAGCAGGTGGTTTTTTTTTTTTAAAAAATAGCAATGTCATTTTTTTTCAAAATTAGCAATATGTATAAAATTAGAATTTTAAGTCACTTGTAGTTAAAAATGGAGATTATTTATAAAAATCACCCTTTGCTGCATTACATTTCTCTTTATTTATCAGACATTAGTAATGGACCAAGGTAGATTTACTGATGTTGGAGATAAGATCCACAGTTTAACACTGCTAGCCTCTATACTACTGGTGACTTACAGTACTGTTGGTGCTCCTATAGCAGGAGTGCAGAAATTAAAAGAGAAACTGAAGTCTGAAATAATGACCATACTGGACAATACTGAACAGAAGTATGTAAAAATGTATCTACTATATATGTTATATCAATTAAATAAATTATTTAAATAAAGGGAGTAAATGTAAATATCTTGAACAAACATCTCCACAAGGAGAAAGAAGTCTAAACATATCCACAATGCCTTCAACAGAGTTTCAATATTGCAGTTATTGTTAATTCAGTGTTCAGGAATCATTTTTAATGTCTAACCATGGACACGAGACATAGGTGTTACTTTCTGGCGGTTGTAGCAGTGTTTGTTTTATTGAAAGCTGTATAAATTTGAAACTATTAAACCTTAGAACACTTTCACGCTTAGATCTTTTTCTCAGTATCTATTGATGTAAATCAACAATATTTGGTATGCTTATACATTATTTAGACTACATGTCAGTCTGACTTGTGTCTCTTGTCCTTGACATAATTTTCATGGTCAATTGACTTATTCAAGTTTTCATGCTTATCTCCATTTCTTAGTAATATTTGATTTATTGGGTCAGATATACAATATGTATTGCAGTTTCAAACATTTCTTTGTCAGGCAAAATACTGGGAATGCATTTCTTTCAAATGTAAACGTGTCAACATTCAGCAGTCCTATTATGCTGCACTTATGAGGCACATCAGTCCTTAAAAGAACTGATGGTATGACATTGACATTTCTATATTTAATGAAATTGTGGCTGTGTTTTTTTGATTGTGGTTTAATGCCACTTTCAACAATATTTCAGTCATATCTCGGCAGTCAGTTTTACTGGTGGAGGAAGCTGGAGTACCTGGAGAGAACCACCGACCTTGGGCAGGTAACTGACAAACCTTATCACATGCGGTGTGAGTTAAAGGCAACCTGTTTTTGTATGGTACAAACCCAGCCGCGAACTCACGCTGTAAAGGTGATAGGATACAGTGATCTGTACAAGTAAGTTTAAATCAACTTCCTAGACCACTCGGCCACCCAGGCCCCTAACTGTGGCTGTGTCCATATATTTACAAGGTCAAGCTGTTAAGATAATTTAGTATCCACACTTGTTAATTTTTGCATTCAATTTTTCAAAATAAATCATTTATCAATTTTAGATTTTCAAGGGTTTTGTCATATATTTCTTTGTGTTATAATTCTTACATATTTAGAGCTTTAATTATTTATTTCTATATGTGAATGTTAAGTGAATGGTATCAGGTTCATATTCCCATGACAATATAATTTTGAATCAGTTATTAGCTCACCTGACCAAAAGGCCATGTTAGCTCAAGCTTTTAATAACCTTTGTCTTCCTTCATCTGCACATATGTCTGTTGTCTGTAAACTTAAGAATTTTATCTTCTTCTCTGACACTACATGGCCAAATGGAACCTAATTTGACATCTTTGGAAGGTCATTTACAATATTGGCTTATTTTGTCCCAATCAGACAAAAAGCATCGCCACCATGGAGGATTCTTGTTTCTGATTGCTTAAAACACAAAGATATCTCCTCTCCTAAAATTGCTTGGCCAAATGGAACAATATTATACAGGAAGATTCTATGCAAGGTCCTTTGCTCAGTTTGTCCTGATCAGACAAAAATCATGGCTGCGTTTATTGGTCATTTCTTGTTTCTTATGGCCTAAATGTAATAAATCTTTTCCTCTGAAACCAATTTGCAGATGGAACAATATTCACAGGGAGCATCTAAACATTGTCCTTTACAAAGTTTGCTGATCTGATGGGATTAAAGACATTGCCTTGATGAACAAGTTTTTTTCTGATATGCATTTTCATTACCAAATGGTCTTCTGAAAAATTGTCAGGCAAATGGATTTATATGTGACTTGGAACATCTATATAAGGTTCTGCATAAAGTTTTCTCATTTCATTTTGATCAGACTGAATACATGGCTGCAATGGAAAATTCTTGTTTCTAATTGGCTGAAATGTATAATGTCTTCTCCAATAATTCTGCTTGGCCAAATTGAACAATATTATACAGGAAGCTTCAATGCAAGGTCCTTTTCAAAGTTTCCACATTTTGTCCTGATTAGACAATAACATGGTTACCATGGACAACTCTTCTTTCAGATAGGCTGATACTTAAAAAATTCTCAACACTGAAAACACTTAGCCAAATGGAACAATATTTGAAAGGAAGCACCTATGCAAAGACTTTATTACAAGTTTTCTCAGGAAGCATCTTAGCAAGGTTCTTTTAAAGTTTCTTTTTTTTTCTTTTATCAGACCAAAAGATGGCTGGTATGAACGATTCTTGTTTTTGATGGGCTGATAGTGAAAAAAATTTTTCCTTAAACTGCATGGCCAATGTGAAGAATATTTGACAGGAATCATCTATGGGAAATCCTTCATAATGACACTAATAAACAGAATTCATTAGCCATTAAAATTTTGTTTCTGTTTCGCCCAATGTCAGGTGAGCGATACAGACTCAGCATTCTGAGACTTTATTATTTTTGAAGTTCAGTTGGAAAATTTTTAACATATTGAAATAGAATAAAGCACGATGTAGACAATTTTCTAATTATTTCAGAGATTTACCTAGTATGATGGGTAATGTGGCAGTACAAGTCAACAAAAATGTGAATGAATACATGTCAGAACATGGCTTCCATCTGAGAGATGAATCACAACAAGTAAACTTAACTGGTCAGATTGAAAGTTTGGCTAGTAGGGACCATGCTGTCTATACACTTATGTGTAAGTATCTTTGGATGCCCACTATTACTTTTATTCAGTTCTTGTAAGAGATAAAAAGCAAAGTTACACATCTTTTTTTGTCTAAGCGACATTTTTTTTTTAATAATATCAAGTCTGGTTTTTTTAAAGTTAAGTTTTATGTGTACTTATGTAAGGTCAAACCTGAGTCAATAGGACTGGAATAACTTGGACCATGGGTGTCCATAACCACTTTTTCAGAGCTTTTAGAAGTTTTCTAAACTCCGGTATTCAAACGGTTTTAATTGGTGCTTTGGCTGTTAGAGCTACAGCAGGTGACTGTTTATTATAAGGTTATTGCATAAATATTGATGAATATTGCCCTAATATCTTTTGATTTTTGCATGCTAACTTTTGTTTATGTTCCACAATAAATATTTTTTTGCTATACAATAATATTGTTACTGCATGTTCAGTTGCATGTATTGTAAGGAACCAGCTATGTGATAAAATCTGAAGCTTTTCTTGGCATACATTATGATACTATACCTTTATAATCTTGGATTGCTTTCCTTGGTAGATTTATAGCCTGCCTTAATTGGCTGAGATGGGGAGGCTTTTTGGATTAGAGCACTAACTAAGGCAGGCGTCCAGGATTCAATTCCCAGTGAAGGAGTTTGCAATTTTGTGATGTCAATAACACTCTTTTTAATCAATAATATGATATAAAAGGATTGCCAAAATGCTCTACCAGCCCCTAACTTACAACCAATAGAAAACTAAGAAGTATTCAAACAGACAAATGTAAACTTTGTACAGGTAGAATGTGTTATGAGGTTCAACCAGATATTCAGGTAACCAATCCTCTCCATTGTCTTGTGATAAGAATAAAATAATCATTTAAAAACATTCTGTAAGTGAGTATATATGCTTTCAGATAAAAGACTCAGGGACTTTATTTTACAAATAATTTCCAAAAGACATAATGCACCTTTAAAAGTACCGCCAGGATTTTCTGTCGTGGAAGGTGAATTAGGAAAAGTTTGTGGACAGTTTTTAAGACTTATTTCCCACAACAGAGCTACATTTGGTAGTTACTATACAGACATAGCCAATGAACTTCTACAGATACAGACACAAGATTTATCCCCCAGAGGATAGATTGGAGAGACTTCCTAGTGTATGATTTAGTGTGAAGATTGGAGTAAAATGTTTACAGACTTAATGTGATAAGGCATTGAATTGAGTAATGTGTAGTAATGTGTGAACTGAATTTTTGTTATTAAATTATACACAAAGATATGAACATGGTATTTATATATTGAAAAAGTGCATGAGTCAATATCAAGTTTTTAAGTACAGGTTCACATAAATTTCAGCAAACATATAGTTGACAAGATAAAAATTTTTGCAGCCATTCTGAACATCCTAAAAACTTTTTGAATGTCATAGTTATGATAAAAATGAAAAAGTTGTATGTAAAGAATTTGCATACTGGACAAGCATAGGACACTACAACTTTTTTTGCTAGAGTCCAGCATGTTATTATTTTCCCACTTGTGAGATGAAAATCTCCCGTACGATTGTATGTCAAACTACTCTTAAAATCCCAGTAGCAGTCTTTGTTTACATGGCTTGTGCAGCTGATTGATTGGCAATTTTCAGATATCAGCATAAAAGTGTTTTTGAGTAGCTCATAATTTTTCATTATGTAGCGCATTGACCACATCTGTTTACAAAATTCAATGGACGACAATATATTTCGTTGTTTAAAAATATTTGTACTTGAGTTTTCAGTTTTCAGTGTAGTGTTGTGTGTTCTATGTTTGTCTTTCGTTTCATTTTGTTGGCCATGGTCTTGTCTGTCCTCGACTTAACGATTTCTGTCTGCCCCTTTGGTATCTTCGAATTCCTTTCACAGTTGTAACTAGGTCAGAAACACCATTAAATCAAAATAAAAGACACCTTTAGTGGGAAACAAAATTTACCTATTTCATTCAGATTGGCAAAAGCTTGTTGTGTGATGCCTTTCAGCTATGCAGATGACTAGAGAGTATTTTTTCAATGCTAAAAAATCCAGACTGACATGTGATCTGAGACAATAATGATATTCTGTGCCCCAATAGTCTTTGCTGACTAAAAAACCAGGATGTAAACTGCTATTACATGTATTAAAATCCCAGCAATTCAGTGCTTAAGTTAGTGTCAAACAGTCTGTTAAAATATATCAGATAACTATTATTAAATAAAACAAAGGGGCTCTAAATGTTTTTGTTAATGAATTTAGTCTTATCTTAGTAAAACTGATATACTTTGTTTGTCATGCAAAATAGTTGGAAAGAGAGAGATCTCCCACCTTACAATGGCTGGAGGTTAACAGGTATGGAATAAGTTGACATAGTTTAATTGAATTTTATTGAATAAATACTTTCAGCCAATTTCTTTTAATTTAGATCAGTATATAAGCAGTCTTTTTCAAACTCCTACATTTGTTCATTTTTGGTTCTCAAGTTATTATTTTTTGGGTTTACCAGATGCTTTTTCATTTAAGTTAATGGCTGCAAAAATATGGGCTTTCCATCCTCTGCATGAATCTTAGGTGAATCTGTACTTAAAAACATTTCTAAGGTTGAATTAAAATAATGTTTACAGTATTGTATGTTATTCTATATGTACCTGGCATTTTTACTGCTGTCTTAGAGAAACAACCAATTACAATAAAATTTTGCTGTAGATACTGATTTTTATATAATCTTCTCCAAACTTGTGAAGTCTTCATAAGTATGTTTTTACTTGTGTCCTATCCAATTTGTATTTTGAGCAAATAAAATATGTTTAAACTAAATTTTTATATAATCCAATTAATAAATTAAACCAGATATACATTGATCTCTTCAAATATCAGAAATAATTTGTTCTCTCAAACTTCAGTGAGTGTGTATTAATGTTTGTACTGAAATCAGTGATTTATAATTATTTGATATGTTTTATTTGTATTAAGTAAAGTTGTGTAGAATTTTTTTTTCTGATATATAGTTAAAGATTTTTGTCACATATTTTTTGTAAGTCATATTTATTTCTTTGTCTAAATATGTTTTTAATATATTTTTTTTAAGTGTTGTTTATTAAATGGTGACATACTTTAAATGCAAATTGAAAAGATGGTACCAAAGGAGGCATTCCATGAAACTTTTTATGAGAAGGGAAATATTATGAAACTACTGATTGTGGCCATAAGAATGCACCAGACTGAATGAAATTGGTGAAAAGATAATCACACTGGAAAGGTATAAAAACAAACCAAACATACAAAATATTAAATGTACAACAAAATTTGAAAGTTAAAATTCTGTCCAAAATTTTTATCAAAGTTCTTTGTAAAGAAATGCTATCTTCTTAACTGTTTCATCCATTTTTGGTGGGGGTATATTTGTTTTAGTGACGCTGTGCAACATTTATTCTCATTTTATTTTATATTTTGTAAGTATATAGAATGAATTTCCATAATATTTATTTTTAGCCATATGGGAAAGGATTTGCATACTTACTTTATAGCTACTAGCAATTTTAATATTGGTTTTAAAGAAAAAAATTTTAAAGAGAATATCCATTGAACATTTCTTTTATTAAAATTGACATAAAAATTTTTTGTTTAATGTCTAAAACATTTCATTTCAATTAAATATATTTCAGAATTGTGTAAAATCTGTCTGTTTTGAATTTTGTTATCTTTACAAATAATAGAGTTAAAATACCTTAACAAAATTCCTAAAAGATGTGATTTAATTAAAAATATATACTGTAAATTAAGAAAGTAATGCATGCATTTATTTTCTTGAATCCTCATATATAGTACAACTAGTTTAATTATTATGAAATCCATCCTGCAACATTTTTAGAATAAATTTAAACATTTCATAGCCTTCTAGAAGGAACCAATTGTAGGTGATGAAACTTTTGGACATTCTTTGTAGATCATGCTATTTTACATGCATCATTTAAGATAGGGCATTATCATTGAGATTTTAAGTATCTCTTAATACAATTGCCACTTGTTGTGAAGAACCCAACAGCTATTGTTACTTATTCAATAATTATACTCTTTTACTGTTTAAGCTTCCAGTGTAAAAGTGTTCTTCCTGTTATATATTTCCTAGGAAAAATCAAGAGGGCAATATTTCCTGACCATTAATATGTTTAATTCTACCCTCTGGCTTTATCTTAGGGGGAACAATACCAAGTAGTATAAGTGGACAATATTCTATGAGGGGGGATTATATTTTATTTTTATATTTTATGTTACACTATGAGTGACTTTTATTAAGTCTGATTGATTAAATGAAATGTTTTGACTTGAACGACTTGAAGAAAATACTGAAAATTCAGAAATTAAGGTGATGTTTTTATTATTGTGAATAATGCGACTTAGTGATAATCAAATAAAATAAGAACTTGCATTCTTATATCTGTAAACTGTATAAGCCCACAGGTTTTCTTCAAATCACATTAAGTAACCTCACTTTATGAAGTGAAGTTTACATATCACAACAATAAATAAGGCAATAATTTCTTATTTGCCAGAGTTGTCTCCTTCAGGAGTGCCCAATTGGAATCATTGTTTTTATTTTGAGTTCTGTTATTATATCGCACAACTGAATTGTTATTGATCTGTTGTGATGTACCACTTGCTAATGCTTGTTGCTGGGAAAGTTGTACCATGATACCATGTGACACAGTTGCTGAATAGATGGTAATTTGTTGTGTAGTTGGGAATCATGATACTTGTTTCTATCAGAGTCATTAAAAATCTCTGAAGGTTGGCCAGAAATAATTTTGACAAAATGTAGACTTTCAGTGATGGATGAAATCAGATTCCAAGTGATTGTAGTTTTAAGAGTATTTCTTTTCGGTTCATATTCTTCATTCTTAAGCTTAGTTAATACATATTTCTGGCCACTCATTGTGATATAAAAATGATTCTTACCTCAAAGAATAGGAAATGTAGTCTGCATAGACTTGATAAAATTCAGATTTCACAGATTTGCCATCAAGTTTGTGTATTTAAGAGTTAAAAACTTCAGTCATACTGTAAATTGAGTTAAAGTTTATAGGTGTTTTGACTATTAAAATGTCAGGAATGGAATATCCAATGGAAAATATTAGCTTTCAAGCTGCCATAACTGAATAAGTAATAAAGAAACTTGTTACCCTGAGGTAATCATGGGGTTACAGACATGGTGTCCTAATTTTTTTAAAACTTGAATTATAAATATAATTCTCATATAATTTTAAGACATTTCCACTAAGCTCACTGGATATAATATTGGAGTATAGAAGCATGTCTAGTATATTTTTTGTGATTTAGAACCAGTTATTTGTGAATACATGTATGATTATTTTACATATTAACTACCATTTATTTTTTGTTTGCACAGAAATATACCATTTGTCTTTGTTAAGTCATAGCTAGTCTTTTTCCATATATTTGCATTTTAAAATTATCTTATTTAATAATTTTAAGGGACAAAACCATATATGTTTTAATGATCTGACTAACAGATTTAAATTATAAGGATCACATAAGTTTAAACTGTATATTAGATATATGGTATCAATTATTTATCAGCAAATGTCTATTCCGAAAGAAGTATCAGGTATTAAATCTCCAATGTATTAAGTTTAGACCGTCCACTATATCTTACATTTTATTGTCCGTTCTCTGAACACAGCAGAATAAAAGCAGTGATATTATTCTATTGTCTTGTTTTTTTATTGTACGAGTCTTGCCACATCATTTACCTTGAAACCATAATAATATGGCAATATTTGGATTACAATATGTAGATTTTCTTAAATTGAAATCAAAATATACAAAAGTAACCATAACTTTTTGTCTCGCCTGCAACGAAAGTCACTGAAGGCAAGACATAGCAGTCCAAATTCCGTCGTCATCGGCGGTGGTGGCGTCCACACTTTTTCAAACTCCCATAGTTTTGTCAAATCTTTATGGATATTATTGAAACTTGCTCAGCAGCTTCTTTATGTTCAAAATATGTCATCCATATTGAAATTTTGAAGAAATTAATTTTTATTTTTCCGTATTTTGACTAAAAACTGGACTTAGTCTGAATTTTGCTTGATTTTTGGTTAACCCTGAGATTAAGTTTTTTTCAAAGTTTAATATCTTTGCCAAATCTTTATAGATAATGCTGAAACTTGCTGAAAAGCTTCTCTACAGCATGTTGATATCATCCAGAGTTAAATTTTGAAAAAAATATTTTTAATTTTTCCGTATTCTGGCAGATAATTGGACTTAGTTTCTTTTTTCATTGATCGGGTAAAGGTTTTCAAAATTGGTACAGCTTTGTCAAATCTTATCAGATGTTGCCAAAAGAGCTTCAAATGCATCTATATGTTGAAAACATATCCTTCAGGATAAAATTTTGAAATTTTTATTTCTCAGTTTTACATATTTTACCGATTATTGGACTTTTCTGAAAGGTTTGGTTAACCCTGAGGTTAAGTTGTTTTCAAAGTTTAATATCTTTGTCAAATCCTTATAGATAATGATGAAACTTTCTTAAAAGTTTCTAACTCTGGATATTGATATCATCCAGAGTTAAATTTTTGAAAAAATGATTTTAATTTTTCTGTATTCTGGCAGTTAATTGGACTTAGTTTTTTTTCATTGGTTCAGGTAAAAGTTTTCAAAATTGGTACAGTTTTTCTCAGTTTTACATATTTTGACCAATTATTGGACTTTTTTGGACTTTTTAAAGTTTTGGTTAACTCTGAGGTTAAAATTTTTTCAAAGTTTAATAATTTTGATAGATCTTTATAGAAAATAATAAAACTTGCTAAGGATGTTCATTTGCTTTATCTTTATACTCCAGATTGAAAATTGGGAAAAAATATATATATTTTTCCACAATTTGATGGATAATTGGACTTAGATATTGTCATTCATTCAGGTTAAAGTTTTTTTCAAATTGGTAAAGGTTTGTCAAATACTATAAGATATTGTGCTTCTCTACATTAAAAATACATCCTTCAGAATAAAATTTCAAAATTTTTTCCTTAAGTTTTAACATATTTTGACTGATAATTGGACTTCTGCTTTTTTTTCAAAATTTTGGTGAAGATTTTTGAATTTGAATAGCTTTGTCAAATCTTTATGGATATTTATGAATCTTACCAGGGAGCTTTCCTTGAGCATATTCATATCATACAGACTTAAATTTTGAAATTAAAAAAAAATTAATATAGAATTCTTCATATACTGGCAATGCTTTGAGCAGGACGAGACACCAGGTTCCGATGAAACTGTACAAATATTTTCTAATTTATTACCATTTCAGTAATATAAGATATTAATGAAATTGATTGTTTTTAATCCTGAGACATTACTCATGTTACTAGCAACATGAAATTTAATGCAAAATTCACAAAAAATTGTCAATGAACTTGACAAAATTGTTCGTAAATATACTTTTCCTGTCCTTGTTTTCACTCCTGTCCAAAGCATTTGAGTGTCAATTGCAGATTCTTTCTTCCCAAAAATTTTTTTTGAAGTCATGATCATTGTTAAAATATATAGAAGAATTTATCATTCATCAACAAAGTTGCCTTATTATTTATATCCCAAACCACACAGTATTTTATAACATAACAAAGACAATCTCAAAATTCTGAAGTGATTTTGGCATTTTTTACACTAATCATATCTTTTATAACTGGGTTTCTCATCGAAAATTAGGTAAAACACTAGCTTTGGTATCTCTTAGAAAATTTCCTTATGAAAATTTAAACAAAAAGGTCAGAGTTGCTGTTCAGAAACTTTACATTGGCACTGGGAATTGCTTTTGCAGAAATATGAACAAAGCATTCAGAGGCATTTACAATGGGTAAAGAGTTGAATTCAATTGCACTTTATACCCAAAACTTCCTTCCATTTGCACAAGAAAATATATGCAAGACATATTTTATGCAAGAGATAATTATATTTAATGTGATTTCAATCATTTTTGGATGTCTGAATGTTTAGGTTTGTTGAAAAAAATTGTGGGTCTGCACCAGATTTTTCAGTTTTTTTCAAGGCAATTGGACATTACAAGTTACAAAAAAAGGTGTGTGTTAATCCATGGCTATCATTAAGATTGCCTTCCTTATCTTTAGCTACTAAGCTTCTTGAATGAATCAGTTACTTTAGAACATTATTGTCAAACTTATAGGCTTAAGCATTCTGAATGACTGATTGGATTTCTGCAGGCCCTTTAAATGGGATAGCAGATTAGAGTTTTGCATGCTAACTGCCCAACCCCTCATGTGATAGATTTAAGAAGCCATTTTAAAGTAAACTCCAGAAATCAGTTTGATTAAAATTTGAATTGTGTGGTGCACAACTTTACTCCCTGCAGAATAATCTCTTCAAGTTTGGTTTCATTCCATTTTGCAGCTCAGTAATATAAGGTAAATGTGACATGGACATAGATGTGGATTATGCATGATAATTAGACATGATTTATAGATGTCTCCCATCTTTACTGAAGGTGACACAATAATGTTATTAATAAGACAGCACAACACTTTCATATAGCCACAAGTCTGTGAATGCTTTTTCTCTAATTCTTTTGTAATTTTCACACTCCTCGACTGGTGTTGGAAATGTTTTTCTAATCCTCTATAGGGTTGTTATTTCTTGGCTGATGATTGGCTGATTTTCAGACCCTGCGTGCTTCGCTTCACGAATTCAAAGATTTATCACGATCTTATTTCTAACCCTGGAGGACTGAGCTTCCCAAAGACCCTATCAGTTAGGTAGGAATTACTTTATTTTTTGGGTAATACATATGAAAATGCCGTAAATATAAGTGGCATGTTTGTTTGTTTTGTAAACGAGTTACGTCCCTTGTAACATGGTCATGATAAAAGATGGTACACGATCCCGCCAATGATAGCTTTTTTAACGATATTTTGATGCTTAAAAAAATTAGAGAAACTAAATCTTACATTATAAGCTGTTGATTATCATATTTCTACAGTCTTGATAGTTAAACCTTAAAATTGCAAGGTTTACCTTGAAATTTTAAGGTTTAACTATCGAGACTGTAGAAATATGATAAACAATGGCTAACAATGTAAGATTCTATATTTCCTAGTTTTTCTTTGGTTGATGGTTCAACTTGGTGTGCTGCTGTTTAAAGCGTGAAGGACTCGCCAATACTTTTAATTGGAGGAATGCCACTCCTTGTGATTAGGTATATTATAATGAATGCCATTTATTTTGAAAAAATTTATTTTTTCTCATGATTATTTCAGTCTTCATCTGCCATGAGTTCAATAAGTGAATCCCAGTTTGCCACAGAAATGAAGTCCGAGTTGCAGACTCTTAAAGGATTGCTACTTAACAGGTGAAAGTCAATTTTCTTAATAGAACTTCACAGTTTTTCCCTTTTAATGGATTAGTATTATGCATTGATGAAAATATTAGTCAGTAAGAATCATTGCATTGTCAACTTTTTATTGTTTAGTTAGAGCCTCTTTAAAGCTACTATGACATTTGTCTTTACCTAGTGATTGCAATCTAGGTAGGTTAAAATCTGAGAGGTTTACGGGTAAGATGTTAGAACCATTGCATTGACACATAATTATTGCCAAATTAGAGCCTCTTTACTGGCTGAAGACCCAATTTTCTAAGTACCCATTGTCACCAATGCAGCCGTTAAAGAACACTGGTTGGAAATTATTTTAAACATAAAGAGGATTTGGTAACATATATATTTATTATACGACCGCAAAAATTTTGTGGTCGTATTATGTTATGGGCATGTCGGCGTCGGCGTCGGCGTTGTCGTCCGTAG
>JAULBM010324227.1:0-13360 GCA_032357055.1 Geukensia granosissima | reverse complement strand
TGTTTTGACACACCACTGTCCAATGTTAGGGGAGGGTTGAGCGCTCACCACCAGTTTAACCCCGCGACATACTTATGTGCCTATCCCAAAACGGGAACATGTAGTCCAGTGGTTGTCTTTGTTTAGTTAGTCATTTATGTTATGTGTTCAGCATTTTTTCAATAGATTAGTACGATTGTCGTGTTTTATGTATAGTTTCACATTTACATTTCGTGGCCTGTTACAGCGTCCGTTATGGTGTGGACTCTGGTTAATTGTTGAAGTTTAGATTTTTGACTGTCATTTTGGTGAATGGCTGTCTCATGGATTTTCATGACACATCTCCTAATTTTATAAAAAAAAAATTTGGTTGCCAGAAAATCAATTGTTAAATGTTAGGTGATGTTATAATTATTATCTGGTAAATTATCTCACGTGGTTTAGTCCATTTCCAAATAGTAAGTAGATTTATGGGTGACACATCATAGTTCCCAATTAAAGTTTGTTTTGCACGTTTTAGTGTAAATGGACAAAGATAATTGCTAACATTTGTTTAAAAAAGTAAGACTGGTTATCTTATGACATAAACATCAAGAAAATGGCGATCTTGGACTGAAAAATTTTACAACAGAAAAAAAACGCAATGGTTAATAATCGTTATCAGACAATAAGAAAAAGTCTTTCATAAGAAATAATAAAAGAAAATATGAAAACGCAATAGTTTAAAACCAATTTCTATCTTGTCCCTCATTATTCTGAATATGGAATGGTACGTTTTGAAATAATCTGATTACTATTGTTTATCCGATTTAATTTCATTGTCGTCCAGTTGTTGATAATATCATCATTTTTAAAAGGTCAGTTAAACAAATAGGTAAAAAAAAATAAGGACATCGTCATACTGACCTTTCTAACATCAAAAATAAAATTATGCACCAAGGATGAATTATTCCAATGAATAACATTAGTAAGCCTGATGCTATTTTGTAGACATGGCTAGCTCGTATGACGTGACAGTATGAGTAACGTGTTATAAATGGAGATACACAGATTACTAGCATCTGTAAAAGTAAATAACATGATATCATCTTTTTTATAAAAAGCAACAAAATTTTAATAAAGAACAATATCAGCTATGTAATATGTCTTATGAAGAATTTTGTAGACAAATCAAAGTTATGATATAAGTACTTCAGGTAATTTGGGTTGAGAAAGAAATATTGTCAATATTCTGTCCGGTGAATAGACCACAAAAATTTTAATTCAACCCCTAAGGGCCAAATTATAAGAGAAAATCGAATTTCGCGATATAAAAGATATGATGAAATTCCCAAAACTATAGAAGGTAGAATTTTGAATCTTGTATCACAACTTACAATAAATAAGTTTACAAATGGTATCGGAATTTAGATCCCCACTTGGGCGCCGTTGCCCTTGTTGGATAAAAAAAATGACCAACAGGATTGTCCTTCACCTTAGAATATAGGAAGTTGAAATTATGTGCATTGGTTACACTCATAACCTCATTTAACTCGACATAAAAAGGTAGTTTCAGTGGTCATTCCCGGGGTTCCCCCATCCCTCAGTCGTCATGAAAACTGTCCCCTTATTTTGAAAATTTTAATTTATCACTAAAACTGTTGAGAACACCGCCCCTTTACCGGATATTTTCTTAGTCAGCATAAAAAAATTAAATGGTCATCCATTCCCCTTTGTTGAAAATTATATAACCTAATGAAATAAGATTTTAAACCTCGGTCAAAGATAACTGCAGAATGACTATATGGGAGTACCACTATTTGCAATTATGCTATGTGGGAACACAAGTATGTGGGGATCTGGGGATGTGCAATCTCTGATTGATGCGTTCTGTTTTATTAAAGACTTTTAATCTATAAATACCTAATCAGAAGAAGCGATTGATTGATTGTTTTTCGCTTAACTTCCAGTGGCAAATATTTCATGCATATTTAGGACGAAAACAAATTCCAAAATCATCAAGAATTACAGAAAGAGGGGTTGGGTTGAGGGACACATCTGGGCACGACTTTTGACTGCCACACACGTCACCCACTATGGTCCACGGCAAGGTTTTCCGTATGATTAACTGGCAGCCCCCAATGAGAGTATTCCTTAATCCGCCACTTGGGGATCGCGATGGGTAGGCTTACTGGGACCAGCACTTGAGACCCACTCCGGTGCCCAGATAAAGAAACTCAAGCAGCGTGAAAGTGGCAAGCTGTGAAGCAGACTTCATGGGATTACAACCCGCAATCAAAAAATGTGAACTGCCTGTTATTGGTTTACTTTGCACAGGAATAGATCCGTCATCATCTGTGAAACGGATACATGTATTCCATATCGGCTGAGAAGATTGTGGTGTCAATCGTAAAATTTGGATTTATGACTTCATCCGAGAGGCAACATTTATATGTCTGAGCAGATTCTCTTTCAACCACCCAGCTCTTTCAAGGAAATCGCTGCATTTGACACACGCTCTTGAAAAAGATACGAGCCGAGGGATGTATACGCCATACGCTTTGACAGCTGGAATGGGTAGGTGAGTATTGGAAGGATATAGCGTTCTTCATATAGTTTTTGTGAAGGCTTCCTTTATTGTCTAGTTCATGATGAAGATCAAGGTTTAAGGCGGATTTTGGATTGTCTATTGTACCTTTAATGCTAATCTCATTTGGGTAGGTGGGGTGATGATTGCCACTGAATTGTGCATTGTTCAGTGAGAGAACGTAATCTTTTAAACGGACGAAGAAATTAAAAGTTAAGGCTAACCTTTCCTTTTTAAGTTATTTAAGTAATTCTACCACAAATATGTGAAGAAATAGATTGGCGTGGAGAAAAGAACCTTGAATGCCCATGGGAATGCCGGTCGTTTGCTGGAAAACTCGTCCATCAAACTGAACAAAGATTTTGTCACGTTTTTGTAATATTCTCCTCTGAATATTTGCTTTTCGATATTGTGTTGCGTTGAACAAAGTATTTTTGGGTTCTGCCTACAACGATATATTTGTAACACTCTTCTCCGTTCTCTTTAAGAAAGTAACTATGATCTTATGAACTGCCACTGGAAAAAGGGAGTGATGGAAAGGACGGAAAATTTAGCCTTTTGTATCGGCATTAGCCTTCTCTTTTTCGAAAACTACAAAAGGTGACTTTTACGTGCAAGGAGCGTGGCACTCTCCAAACACGTCATCCACTATGGTTCACGAGCAGGCTTTCCGTATCATAACCTGGCAACCCCCAACGGAAGGGCCTCCCCTATCCGCCGCCTGGGGTTCGCGCTGGGTCAGCTCCGTCGGTCGAGCCCTGGAGACCACTACGGTGCCCATATTAAATCTTTTAGTCTTGATTTAAGAACTGCCTGTTGTATGGATGTATAAAGGGTGGTGACGTCAAATGTTTTGCAGACAAAATAAAAGTTATTTAGGGTCTTATCTGCGGGTACGACAGACAACATGTCATAAACAATCGATTTCCTGCATCCTCTAGATTTTTTTTCTTTTTCTTAAACAATGTTTTATTTTCATCCGGTCTGAAAAAAAAACTGTATTCCACATATTCTACGAGTGACCAATGTTGTTTCTAATCGCGGAGTGGATTACGATTGTACAATCCGTTCATGGACAGATTTTAAGCATTTACGATTTAAAGTTTTATTTTTTTGTATCAAAGGAGGCGGGTATTGGCGGGGTTAAACCAGTTTTTTAGCGCTCAACCCTCTCCGAATCTGGAACAGTGGTGTGACAACAAGATACAGTTAAATGTGCATTTTCTTTCCAGAAAACCATACTGATCAAAACTGATTCAACTAATCAAAATTGTTTGTTGAGAGATATAACTGCAAAGAAATAGCCAGAAAACCGCAACTGGATTTGTTCAATGGAAACACTTGTTAACTAGATAACATTCAGATGGAAACCATCTTTAAGGACCCCGCCGTAGCCTAAATAAAGTAAACTATAAGGGTCCTATGAAAAACCCTAAGTTTGGGACCCTGAGCTTTGAAAATCATGCGGTCAGTCGAGCGAGATGAATCGAAACAAAACTAAATATCCACTTGATGTAAAATCACAACCAATTATTCCTACCTCTGGAAAAATTATAATGGTAGAGGGCATGATTTTGTTAAAATTAAAATGTTGAACATTATTAAATTAAGACGGTCGCATAGGAAATTGATGAATTTTTTTGTAAAATATTTCAATAGCTATATATCTGAATAAAATCAATGATTTCAAAATTTTACACAGAATTTAGACATTCTATTATGTTGAAATGTATGAAGCATAGTTTAATTGTCTGGAAATCGATTTTTTACAAAAGTCTTTGCCTCCTAATTGACGTTCTTTAAATGGACATATGGACAATTTTCCAACTTTTACCATGGATCTTACCTGTGGCAATATTGTTATACCACCGTAGAACAACTTTCTGATATTTCCTGGAATGTCTTGACTGGAAATCAGCTGATCACATATGATTGCCATAAAATTGTTCAGAAAAGTCCGGTGGAATTCGTGACAGAAATTCGCAATAACGAACGCCAAAAAATTTCTGTCTGATAATATCTGCAAGGTTTGTTTCCAGTATGATTCTTCCGTTGTTTTATCATGGGAGACGTCGTTAATAACAAGTTCTTCACTGCTTGCCACTTTCTCGAAATCATAGGTTGTATGGGCATGGCGTCCCGCATACCAAAACAAAGCCCAACTAGCAAAAGCTATCAAAATTGCCGTTAACTGAAAGTTTTTGAAATTTTGAAGACTATTAGATGTATATTCTAATAAAAGAACACTTGAAGAACCTATTAAAGATCCAAATGTACTATACTGCATTAATTTAACCCTGTCGTAAGAATCAGTTGAGATCTCTGCTGACAATGCACTCTGTGCCAAACCTACAAACGTAAACAATGTATCCCAAATGAAAAGAGATGTAATTAAATGCAATCCTACTATCACAGAATTATCACTCAATGGAACCCACGGCAACAGAAATGAAAAAGCGAATAGTGGACCTGAATACATAATACTTTCTCGTCTTGTTTTTGTAAACTTGAAGTTAGTACTGTCCTGTATGTATGCAAACAAAGGGTCGTTAATGGCGTTCCAGATTAAATATAAAAGCTGAGCACCTTGAAACCATCCTTCCTTAATATGATATAGATTCATGAAAACTTTTATGTAATAAAACGAGTAAGCGGTTGCTATCAAATAAAATCCAGTTACTGCAGAACAGTAGGCCAAAATGGAATTCCTTGACAAGGCCATAGTGTTTGTCCTGTATTGGATATTAAAACACCTTTGAATACCTGAAAATAAGTAAATCAATATCAGTTCAGCTTTTTTCCTGACTAAAGAGTAAAAATTTCTGCGAACATTTAAATCTGAAAACAGAAAATAATTCTGACATTTAAATATTTCATGACACAAGAAATTTGAAATCGTAGTTTATTGCTATTTTGAAAGTTGTAATATTTGTGTTGTACACATGCTGCAAAATGTCAAAATTATCACAAACTGTATAAAAAATCAACTAACTTTATGCAGGTTACTTAAATGTCGATCTAAAATTAGAATAGATAGTGACATTGTGTACAGAACCTTTTTCTCAAAAAATGTTCTCTCATGAATTTTCCAAACTTTGTTTATTTTTTTTCTAATTGAAATGTCTGTACCTTGTGCCGCGACAGAAGCTGCATATCCTTCCACAGAACCTGATATTTCATTTTGTTTTGGTTTTGGTTTGTGAAGTCCTAGATCCTGTATTTTTTCTCCCTGTTTTGTTCGATTTGCTTTTAAGTTGTTTTTATATAAGAGATACAATGGATAAGTGTGGGTTCGTTGAAAATAATCCACAAGCCCGAACATCGAGTGTATTATTTCAACGAACTCACACTTATCCTTTTTATACGTATCTCGTACTTTAACCGTTGTTGGGTCTTCTCATAATCATTAGAACATAGTAAAGTGCTCTCGACCAATCAAATGGTAGGATATTGTCTCTTAACTGTGAAGAACCATGTTCTTAAAAAATAAGGAATTATCCTATTGTTCAACTGCATATGTAATATATGCCTGAGGTCTTTAAAAATTTAAATATACATTATTCACCTTTATGCATTATTTTTCTGGGGTTTTTTTGTTATTTTTTGTGAATAGGCCAATGTAACAAATTAAACCATGAGGAATAAAATAAATTTCGAATTAATATGTCTGAAAACGGAAAACCTTTTATGTTAAAATTATCTAATACATTTAAGTAGGGACAAATTTTAATTTGACACAAGCATAAAATTTATCTTTAAATAATAGTTGTGATTTTCGAATATTGATATTGATATCACTGAAAATACCTTGTCACGCGAAAGTTTAGTAAATTACATGTAATTTGTTTTTAAATTATTCGTTCAAATTGCAGTTGAACAACAGAATTATCCCAATATTAATGGCATGGTTCTTTACAGTTAGAAGAGACAAAATCTTACCTTTCCAATGGCTGAAAATACTTAAGTACATTCAAATAAAAATGTATTTTCAAATACAACATTTTGTCATTCAGGCCAGTAGTAGCATTCATTTCACTATTACGATGGAAAAAACACTACATCTGTTCACTTTTTGGATAAAGGTAAAATATCATTCAAGTATAAGTGATATGAAAAGTTAACACATTTTTTTTAGAACAAAAGCGACGTATTACTTGCTTTATAGTCCAAACTGCTTGATTGAACTCAATCAAGTTATAATTAAACTAGAAGGTATCTTGACCACTTTACAATGTTCTAAGTTTATAAGAACATGATAATCTCTTTCTTCATGAATAGATCTCGACTTCGTCTCATTCTCATTCATGAAGAAAGAGATAGTCATGTTCTCATTCTTATTCACGAAGAAAGAGATTATCATGTTCTTACATATACATGTAACAATAATCCTTAATTACTTTCAATTTGTTTTAAACACGAACTTATGTGAACACTTTTCCAGAATAAAAGAAGACATTAAAAACAAAAGTATTTTAATATATATTTTTTACATTTTAATCATTCGCATGTTTGCAAGCAAGAAGTCGATTACTGCTTAAATGAATTAAGCCCTGTAATGAACATGTAGTTCATAACTAATATTTAAGTTTCATTGTAGACTTTTTGTACACATCTTGTTTTTCAGTATAGTATGTCGTTTGATTAATACATAGTCATATATAGTGAAATGTACTTTTACGTTTGGCCGACGTTTTTAGCGGCGCCAATTATTCACACACGTTCCCGTACGTATATTGTCGGACCTGTGACGTTACGCTTTTTCTATGGTGTTAAGTTGTATGGGCCGCATTGGGCTTTTGAATTCTGTAGATGTCGGATGTACACATATTTATTTAAAAAGATTGTAGTCGGTAAGACATAAGATTTGTTTTTTATACATATTTATTTAAACTTTTAGTTGAATGTGAAACAAGAATATTAATTTTTATTGATTATATAAGAGACTGTTTTAAATTTATTTATTTGTGATTGTTAAGTACTTGTACTTTTTGCCTAAAGTAAATGTTATCTGAATTTGAAATCTATTACATGAAATGTGTATTCATTTATTTATTTTCGTATTCTTACAAACAACATTAATTTTTTTATTTGTAGAGAATCGATTGTCGATGTATATGTCCATGCAAGATGTATGAAGAATAAAAAGATAAGTTGAAATCGCATACTCGCTATTTCTTGATCTGGTGTACTCCGAACAATTCTCGACTCTAAGTGAAATATGGCTGCAAAACAGAATTTCGCTGATTTGAAACGGACTCGCACGTCTCATTTAGCACAGCTGACAAGACTGTACAATGATGTTGAAAGAAAAATGTTATCATACGACAACGTGGAGCTTGTGAACCAACAGTTTGAAAAATTGTCTGGACGTGTTTGGATTTGTTCACACAGCCCGATTTATGTGAACAATTAGAGGAAAGTTACGACAGCAGTCTAAAGAACTTTGTTGAATTTCGCGAGAATTATCGCAGTGGCTTACAGAAGGAAAACCGCAAAAGGAAAATTGCGATGATGCAGTTTCTAATGCTAGTCGTGCAACTTCACGTTCATTAGTGTCGTCCAGTAGCAGATTAAGAAGCGCGAAAGCAACGAAGTTAATTGCTGAACATAAACTTAAAAGTTTGAGACAAAAACATGAACTTGAAAGAGCAAAGATTGGTCTGGAAATGCGCCAGCTAATACTTGAACAGCAAGCGGAATTAGAAGGAGCGGAACTGGAGGAATCAGTATGGCAGGAAGACAGTGAAGAAGAAACAGTGATTATGCGTAATGTAAATAAGTACACAAGCGTTAACGTGAATTCTAAGCCTTTGACAACTAACATTTCACAACCAAATGATCACTGTGCCGATTTCCGGATCGAGCGCACCGCTAAAGACTCGCAGTCTCAGAGTACCCACAGCAGCATTGACTCAGCATTTCAGCGACTCGCATCAGCATTACAAGAGAGATTCAACTTACCAAAACCAGAACGTTTGACATTTACTGGCAAGCCAACAGATTATTGTAAATTGATCATGAATTTTGATACAAATGATGAAAGAAGGGTAACAGACTATCAGTTAAGGTTGAGTTATTTAATTCAATATTGTAAGGGTGAAGCTAAAGCTTCAATTGAAGATTGTGTTTTATTAGAACCAAAGGAGTGCTATGAAAGAGCAAGGTCAATATTGTACCCACGTTATGGCAGACCACACATGACAGTAAGATCATATATAGAATATTTTGTATTTAGCAATCAGATAAAAGCGTCCGATTTTGAGTCACTTTCAAAGTTACCTCTTGATATGCAAAGGTGAGAGATCACTTTATCACAATTAGGTTATGTGTCTGATATAGATAATTCTGATAATCTTAGAAAAATTGTTAAGCCTCTACCGATGCATTTAAGGGTCAAATGTGCTGATGTCACTCAATCCATTACTGAAACTGGTAGAGAACCAAGATTTGCCTATTTAGCTAAATTTATTTATCAAAAGTCACACCTTTCTACATCAATGTATGGTTTAGATTTAGTTAAGGAAAACTCGAATAGTAAAAAATTGAGCAGAAATACAGATACTAATATGAGAGAAAAGGTATCCACATTTATGTCAAATAATATATGTAATACACATGTAAACCAGTATAATACGCAAAGTCGTAAGTGTATATGTTGTGATGGAACATGTATTCAGTTAGATGTATGTGTAAAGTTTAGGTTGATATGAGTTTAGTTGATAGGGAAAAATTTGTCAAAACCTTTAAACTATGTTTCAATTGTTTAAAAGGTAAACATTTGTCAAAAGATTGTAGAAAGGGTCAAACTTGTAGTGTAGACTATTGAAACGTTAAACATCACACCTTGCTACATAAGTGGGTAAGAATTGACACGGATCACGCAGCTACAAGGGTAAATATTAATTGTTCGCATGCTGGAACCACAGTAAAAACTGTCTTGGGGTAATACCCGTCGTAGTTAGTGGGTCAAATGAAAATACTTATCAAACATACGCGCTGATTGATGATGGAGCGGATAAGACGTTATGCGACGAACGTTTGATAAACATGTTGGAAGTAGAGAGTAGACCAGTAAAGTTAAAGATGACTACAGCGGCGTCACAAAAGGTTGAACTGGAAGGCCGGGAGGTTGATTTACATGTACAAGCAGTTACGGAAGATACTCCAATAGAACTCAGACATATATGGTCATTAATAACTTGCCAATTTCAACTTATTCTGCAGCAAATAATCGAGATCCTTGTCAATTTGAACATTTATCGGATATTAACATTCCCGAGATTGATACCACTGACGTACTACTTCTAATCGGTAACGATGTGCCACAAGCCCACATTCCCTTGGAAATTCGTTCCGGGGGTAGAAAACAACCCTATAGAGTAAAAACGCACTTAGGATGGACTGTACGCGGACCAGTCAACAAGATGAGCGATAGCGATGCAGTTCACGTCAATTTTGAACAGACAAAAAATGTGATATTACAGCAGAATTTGGAAAGACTATGGACCACTGATTTTCAGGATCATACGAATACAGAGAAAGCATGCATATATGTAAAGGATAAACGTGCACTAGAAATAATGGAGACAACAATGTTGTATGAGGATGGACATTACAAACTTGGATTGCCCTGTTGCAATGAAGATGTACAGCTACCAAATAACTTATCATTGGCGCATGCGCGATTACAACAACTTCACCGTAAATTGACGAAAGAACCAAAACTTCATGAGATGTATAAAGCGACAGTTAATCATTATATACAGAAAGGGTATGCCAAAGAAGTCCCGGATGTTGCTAGACAATCAAAGCGAGTATGGTACCTTCTGCACCACCCTGAAACCAATGAACGCAAACCTGGGAAGAGATTAGAGTCGTTTTCGACTGTGCAGCAAAGTTCAAGGATGTATCCTTGAATAGCCAGCTTCTACAAGGACCCGACTTAATAAACAGCTTAGTTGGAGTTCTTATAAGATTTAGACAGGATCATATTGCGTTAGCAGCAGATGTTAAGGCTATGTTCCATCAAGTACGAGTGAAAGAAGACGATTATCGTGATGCCTTACAATTTTTATGGTGGCCAGACGGAAACTTAAATTTACAGCCGACGTATTATCAGATGCAAGTGCACCTGTTTGGAGCTACATCATCACCAAGCTGTGCATCGTACGTATTGAAAAGGACAGCTATTGACAATGCGGAATTGTTCGACAAAGACGTTGTCTCTACAGTGGACCGGAATTTTTACGTTGACGATCTCTTGAAGTCAGTTGGCACAGAGAAGAAAGCGATTCAACTTGCGACGAATTTACGGGATATACTGACACGTGGTGGATTCCGATTGACGAAGTGGATTAGCAACAGCAAGACCGTCATCAGAGAAATACCAGATTCGGAGAGAGCCCCATCTCTTATGGATTCGATGTCGAATGCAGATTTGCCGACCAAGCGAGCATTCGGCGTAGTTTGGGACGTAAATGATGATGCAATTAAGTTTAAAGTCAAGCTACAGGAGCAACCCCTAACAAGGGAGGAATAGTGTCAACTATCAGTTCTATATTTGACCCACTTGGGCTTATTTCGCCTATCATACTAAGAGACAAATTATTGTTACAAGAACTTAGCAGACAGCCCGTGAAACTTGGATGGGATGATCCGATACCAAGGGAGAAAGAAGAAGATTGGGAAATATGGAAATCAACATTGCCGGAACTTGAAAATATATCAATACCCAGATGCTACAAAATGAAGGATATGAACGATATATCTAATGTTCAACTGCACATATTTAGCGACGGTTCTGCTGCTGGATGTGGAACATGCGCGTACTTACGCATGGAAGACACGAATGGAAATGTAAACTGTATCATTCTACGAGGAAAATCAAGCGCCCCTGAAACAAACGACAATTCCGAGATTAGAGTTGTCTGGTGCTGTAGTCGCCTGCAGGCTTAACGAAATTGTCAGGGATGAATTTGAGTTTAGTATTGACAAAGTTGTGTTTGGACAGATTCCATGATTTTATTGGGTTACATAAACAATGAATCCCGACGCTTTAAGACATTTGTAGCGAACCGATTGAGCATTATACATGAACTTACTTCACCAGAGCAGTGGCGGTATGTAGGTATCAGATTTAATCCTGCCGATATTGCTTCAAGAGGTATACTTGCAAAAGATCATAAACGGTTTAAACTTTGGTTAAATGTGCCTTCATTTCTACTGAAAGTCTAAAATGAGTGGCCGATTTCTAGCGTAGTCACTACAGTTGACAATGAAGACACTGAACTAAAACGAGAGGTTATGATAAATACTGCAACAACTGACACAATACCTAACGTGTTCACTTACTTCTCAGACTGGTATAAACTGCAACGCTCGGTTGCATGGCTCCTGCGATTTATGAAATAATGTATAAACCGGTTTTTGAAGAAAAACAATGACATTGATTCAAGTAGCCTGAGCGTTACAGAATTGGATGAAGCTAGAATTGCAATACTGAAAAAATGTACAACAAGAGTCGTTTTCAGATGATTATAAAATGTTGACACATCAAAGACCTGTTAAGACTGATAGTCGCCTGGCATGTCTTAACCCAATTTTACATGATGAATTACTCCGAGTAAACGGACGTCTTGATCTTTCAGCTACCAACTGCCTTATTATATTACCGAACGCTCACCACTTGACAACTCTGATTATAAGATCGTATCACGAAAACAATGGACATGCTGGAAAAGCACATGTACTCGCATCATTACGAGAAAAATATCGGATATTGAAAGGACCAAGTACTGTTTGTAGAATATTGAGACAGTGTATTAAATGCCGAAGGCACCAAGCACCACTTTGTCACCAGAAGATGGCTCCCGTTTTGAAAGAGCTGAAGACGCCTGACAAACCACCATTTACATTTGTTGGAATAGACTATTTTGGCCCGTTCAACATAAAAATAGGACGTTCAGTCGTTAAACGATATGGTTGTCTGATACTTGCTTAACAACGAGAGCGATCCACATTGAGATAGCCTACAGACTCATTTATTTCCGCATTCGAACGGTTAACGAGTACTTTAACGTTTGGCCGACGTTTTTAGTGGCGCCAATTATTCACACATGTTCCCGTACGTATTTTTCGGACTTATGATGTTACGTTTTTTTTCTATGGCGTTAAGTTGTATGGGCCGCATTACGTTTTTGAATTCTGTAGATATCGGATGTACACATATTTATGTAAAAAGATTATAGTCGGTAAGACATAAGATTTGTTTTTTATACATATTTATTAGATTTGTTTTTATACATATTTATTAGATTTGTTTTTATACATATTTATTAGATTTGTTTTTATACATATTTATTTAAACTTTAAGTTGAATGTGAAACAAGAATATTAATTTTAATTGATTATATAAGAGACTGTAATTTAAATTTATTTATTTATGATTGTTAAGTACTTGTACCCTTTGCCTAAAGTAAATATTTTCTTAATTTGAAATCTATTACATGAAATGTGTATTCATTTATTTATTTTCGTATTCTTACAAACAAAATTATTTTTTTTTATTTGTAGAGAATCGATTGTCGATGTATATGTCCATACAATTTGTATGAAGAATAAAAGATACGTTGAAATCGCATACTCGTAATTTGTTTATCTGGTGTACTACGAATATAATTTGATTTGAATTGATTTCATGTTAACATTGTATCATCTGATGCTTCAGAGATCCGGTGGGGGAGGTATATTGTAGAGTTGTCACAAATTTAAGACGTTTGTACAAATTGATTTGTTGTGGCTGTATCAAGTAGAAAT
>JAULBM010324216.1:0-13360 GCA_032357055.1 Geukensia granosissima | reverse complement strand
TATATCTCAAAAAGTAGCACATTGACCCATAATTTTTTTCTGGTCTTTTATCTTTTAGTGTAAAGCACTACATATTTCTGACAGTATTTTAAAAAGCTATTTATTTTCAAATTGAGTAGGGAACATCCTTAATAACTAAGAAATAGATGGTGCTCCTGTAATGGTGTACTATGAAACTCTGTCGTTAATGTTTAGAGAACACTTAGCATTTTGAATAAGGAGAAGGTAGGCATTAATGATGCTTATAAGGGGGATCTGTTTTAGAAATACTTGAATCAAGGTCATATTTAATGTCTTGTAAATATGCATTATTTGTTAACGACTGAGTAATTATGTTTGTTATTGTTTACAGTAGATGATGTCTGACATTTGATTTTATTTACAATTTATAACTATATGTAATCCAAATTAAATGTTTTCCAATGTCTATATAATTGAAGTATTTACTTTTTTGAATTGACCCCTAAAATCAGGTGCTATATCAGACTGTTTTGACAATCTTATATGATGTTTTGTAAACATGTTATATTAGCCGAGTTCAGAAAGGTCATGATTTGATGGTCTAGTGTCTTGCAGTGCTAGTAGATAATTTCCTCTGTAAACTGAGATATGATCTCTTTGATTTCTGACTATGAAGTTAATGACAACAGGACCATTAAATTAATCTTGGGAGTAACTATCTGGTCAAGGATAACCAGAAACTGTATCATCACTTTGGCTTTTTGATTATTATTTATTGTCTCTTAATGTGTAAATATTAGTCAGCTCTTCTTATCAACTGCATAAGGAAAACATGAAGGTCATTGTTTATGACCTTCAATAATTCCAATGCTGTTTTCATTGAACTTCATGGTTTTATTTATATAAACAATATACAAATTAATCTCATTACCTCAAACTAAGTTTCTGGGTATATGAGAATTAGGGAGGAGTCAAAAAGGGAATACCCACAACCGATGTCAGTCGCATACAACAACAACTTCAAAGAACAATATTTCAGACAAAGTACATATAGGGCACATTCGGATATCCTTCCTTCATTACATTAAGATAACCATAAGGTTGAACGTCACCATAGGCGAAACATTTGTTCAAGGTTATCCTTGGGAACCTTATGTATCTTAAGGAGGTTATCTGAACATAGCCTCAAGTTCATTCCAAAAATCTTAATCAAACACACCTTTTGGCAATGTTGTGCATGATAGTTATTATGGAATGAATTCTGTCTGGTACACTCTATGCCAAAGGCAGGTGTGAAAGCATTAATTTTGGTAACTACACAGACCATAAGGTAATGCTAAAAATAAATCTTAAAGATTTTTAGCAAGACTTCCATTTGATATCTCACCATGTATTTCTATAGACTATGCTTATTCCTTCAACCAAAGGGGTGCCAGAAGGAACTATTTCCAGATTGTCATTCAAAATAATGAGGTACAAACTGAATTTGGAGAATGTTGAGTTACTTGATTTTCAAATTTACATTGTCCCTCATTTGATATATATAAGCAACTGAGGAGGAAAATTGAGAACGATATATCTCATCTTCCTCTTTTAATTTATGATGAATGGTTTAAGGGCAAAAATTTTTATTTTAATTACCTGTTTAATCGGCATAATTGCATTCACATTACAATTTAAACTAGATTAACTTAATCTGACTTGACCTTATTTGGAAATAATAAGTTAATGTGGATCAACTTAATTCTTCTAAGGATGCAAAGTGACAGAAGTCACTTAAAGCTGAGTTAATCAGAATTGACATTGGCTTTAGATGTAGAATTGTGAAGTGTGATCTTTTATTATAGTAATATTTGCAGATTTTCCCTTCTTCCACATATAATGTATGTTCAGGACTAAAAGTTGAAGTCTTGCCAAATATGTCATAAAACTGTAAGACTTTATGACAGAGGAATGGAGTGCAATGATAAAATATGTGTCTTAGGATTCTGATGTCATATTGGAAAAGATAAAGTTGTAAAAGTTGGAAGATTTGTAATCATTAGCTTTGGCAAGACACAAATTTACTACCAATACAGCATCAACTTAAATGTTCTAATGGGATCAAGTTTTTTTCTTACTTTAATCAAATCATGGTAGAATATACAAACATTGCATATTTCATGAACTATTGGTATTGAGAAAATTTACATGCATTTTCTGTCATGTCTGTGCAACAATAGACAAAATAACCAAGCATTTAGTAAATTAAAAGTTTTTCTTTGTTTTGTTCATATTTTGTTGTTACACTTACAATTTAAATAATTAAATTGAGTCCATTGGTATCAATGTATAATTTTTTCAATGATAAAATTTAGGGTGCATGCTAAACATGTCCTGAAATTTTGAATTGGCTTTTCTGGTAAATGTTTTGATACTGTACTTGGACATTTTAATACTTGAACTTGGACATTTTGATACTGTACTCGGACATTTTGATACTGTACTGTACTCGGACATTTTGATACTGTACTCAGACATTTTGATACTTCTACTTGGACATTTTGATACTGAACTTAGACATAGATTTTATATCTAATAGACAAGGCTTGATAATGTAATGTCAGTTGTAACATACTGCATTCTAAAAGTTTGCTAAACAATCATGGAAGAACTGACTCATTGGTAAAATTGTAAATGTACTTGCCTTATGTTGGGAATTTGAGAGTTTTAATTTTCAGTTTTGTCAAACCAGTGGCATCAAATTTGTCATTCGCTTATCTCTGCTATGCATGCAACATTCAATTACGAACATTTCAATTTGAAAACAGAAAACCGTAATAACTTTTGAACAGTTGGTAATACATGAAAATGGCCTTGTAACATGTAGCCTTAAAATTTAAACTATTTTCTGCTTAAAAAAACAAAGTTTCATCTGGCCAGCACAACCCTTCTGAAACCATTTGATGGATTTCATTGCTTTCATATTTAGTAAAATTATTGGCAATGGTTTGTAGATATGCCTATTAACCACCCATACTAATCTGTTAATTTTTAGGAGTCCTTATTAATTATAGTGTCACAATATTTTGCACCACATCCAGGAATGTGCAGGTGTAGGGCATGTGTCTATATTTGACTCTTGTATTATTTTCCTGGTAAATTTGTAGTCATCTTTCAATAATACAGCACAAATGATATAAATGCTTACAGGTATGCAAGTTTTCCTGATAAAAGGTTACATCATTATAGCCCATTGATTTGTCTGTGTCTTTTATGGACCGTCTGTTTTTACAATATCATAAAACTTTTGATGTTATTTGCTACATGCTGTATGACTGTTGAGCAATTCTGATAACTTTGACAAGTGAATAAGATGTTATCAAGTATAGCACCAAAAGCTTCTGGAAATAAATCCCCAAGCTTTCTACATTTACCAAAATTTTCTCTAAAAATTACGGTCCGGTACATTTGTCTTTCATTTTTTGTCTACCAATTATGGCATTTTTGTGTGTGTTTATTTTCAGCCCCCTTTCATAAAACAATTGCAAACTGCCTTAGTGGTGTAATGCTTAGCATGCTAAGCTCCAGTGCAGAAGGTCTAGGCGCCATCCTTGGTCAAACCAAAGACATTAAAATTGATTAATGCTAAGCACGCAGCATTTTGGAGTAAGAGCAAAGAATGGTCAGCCCAGGGTCTAAATAATGTGTCTGGTTTAAGTTGCATGTCTTCCTACAGAATGTTGCTTTCATGAGCTAGTTAGCACATTAAAAATCTGTCTCAGTGTGGGTCTAGCACAAAGCAGGATTTATTCCTTATCAATCATTTTAAAATATGCTCTCTTGCCAAATATGCGTGAAATATTTTATGCTGGACATTAAGCAAAATACAATCAATCAATCAATCATAAAACAAATGCTAAAAAAATATTATCATTAGGCTTAATGTTTATACATATAATTTGTGTCCTTCCTTCATTGGTAGGAAAGAGGTTCTTTTCTTCTTCAAACCTGATGGTATGATTGGTGAAGTTGGATTTTTAATAAAATTTTTATGTAAGGTTAATGTTGAAGATGGAGATAGTTTTTATTAATGTATATAGGACACTAGTTTTTATTAATGTATATAGGACACAATACATGATATATTGTGGGCCAGCATGTCTAAAAGAACATATTGTAAAATATTTATTTTCAGTTGATTTATTGAACCATGACAAGTAGAGCAATTTACTGCAACATCTTATGCAGACAACATGGGAACAATAATTTTAAATTAACTTGCTTGTGTGATAAAAAAAGAGATGACTAAATATCTCTATAGTCATCACTTCCACACCTTTTCTTAAGAACTTAGAAGTTATCAATATGTGTATGTTTAAAAGTACGGCTGTTTATACCATTGCAAAAATTTGTGATCATATAATGTACACATGACCAAAAAACTGTATAATTATTTAAACTTTGTAACCAAAAGCTGAACAACAGTTTGAGATGCCAATGTTCCTTTGATTAATTTTGAGAGTTTATAGGGACAATTTAACCAATGAAAATATGAAGTGTAAAACTTTCTAGGAATGGTTATATAACTTTAGGATTTCTAGAGAGAGTGATAACTTTGTAAAGTGGTAAAAAGTAGGAAATCTAAAGGTTAATCATATATATTAGGGTCTCATTGCTTTGCTTAGCTATATTAATTTGCAATAATGTACTTTGTAAAAAATTGTTTAACTGCTTAACTAATGGTTTATATAAATTTTTTTAGGTGTAGTCCATGAAAATCCTAGAATATTGTCAGATGGAGAGAGCGAAGAAATTTCAATATCATCAAATCCTAGCAGTAGGGAGGATGTGGTCTCAGCTGTTCGATTACGTAATCGCCAAAGAAGATACAGCCAGGTATTATTATCTTAATACTCCAATGGGTTTTATTTGTTCTTTTTCGTGGTCCAATGTTGATTTTGCTGTGAAAAGGAATCAAAAGAAAAGTCAAAGGGCCAGATTTAAGGGGATAAGTCAACAGACATGGTAGTCTTGGGAACATGACACATACAATGCATATGACAAAAATAAAACAAAAATCCAGGGGTAAATTTAGGTGGTGCCAAAGTGTTAGCAGTTCATGCTTTTTTAAAAAATCCAGGGGTAAATTTGGGTGGTGCTGAAGTGTTAGCAGTTCCTTCTTTTTTAAAGACAACAGTTTCATTGCCCTATTTCCAACCCAGTACATATAAGTTGTTTCAGGTTAATGGGATCAAAACCTACAGACAGAGAAAATGAACAACCTGTTTTAGATTACTTCCCAGCTCTGTCTTAATCCTTTATACTAGCCAACAAGAATGTGGTGTCAATTTCTTGAGTGATGATTTCAACTTCATTCTTGTTTGGAATCCATCTGAATGGACTAACAACAGCATGAAATTTAACATTTTGTTTATTTTTGCTGGAACTTGCTATAATGGATGAAATGAGAAATTTGGTAAAATTTGATCATTGAGTGTTGGCATTACTGCAGGTAGCCAGCACTGTTTGAAGTTTAGTGTTTTCATAGATCAAACTCTGTTGGTGAAGCAGAATTATTTATGATGATATATAGTGATGGTGATCATCTAATTAGTTCTGTCAAAGTGTGGGTCATTTTCTTAGTTAAATCTCAATCATCTAACAGACCTCTTAATGAGAACTAATGAGATGAGAAGAAACCTAACAATGATTTGTGATACCCCTAACCATTACATAGTACATCTGTCCTATACAGTAGGGAAGATTAATGGGGAGTTAACTTTACACCCACACATTAATTATCAATTCCTTGCATTTTTGTCAATATACATTAGCTGTTTGGGATATAACATGTCAAGAAATTATTTGACAGTCTGAAAATTTTCCTCTGACAGTAATTCTACTGAATAGAATGAAGTTTGTTGGCTAGCTTCAGATCATATATCAAGCTATTTGTGTTGGCTCTACCAGCAAAGAGGCAAACAAGTTCTTAAAGGTTGTGAAAAGTACTGGTATAAATGCTTAATATTCTATTAAACAGTTTGTCACATCTTCTGTAACAATTATCTCAACAAGAGCCACAAGTTTTCATTCATATTTTAAGTTTTCATTCATAATTTTATGTTGTTGTATGTGTGTGAGACTTTCTTGTGAACACAACACAAATTAATTTAATCCCTGTGTAATCCACATTTACAACTTGGAACATAATCACAAACATGACATATACAAGCATTCAAGTGTATTTCTATTAAATACAAATCATAAACAGTTGGTAAAATACAGGCTCATAAAAGAAACAAATTAAGTCATGTAATGCATATGTAGTAGAGAAATGATTACATAAAGATTTGTTGTGTATATTGTTTTTTGTAAATGATGATTGGTTTTAGAAACAAACAGGGTATTTTGCACATGTGTTTTGTATCGTTTGTGTTTATATTTTATTTAATAAATTTGCATATTCTACCCACATTGGTCAAACATTTATAGAAACATATGAACTCAATCTAGAGAGAGTAAGCATCCAGAGTGTCAAAACTTTGTATAATCACTGCAGTATTCCAAATTAAATTCCTGGAAGATTTGAGCTGTAATATTGCCCACATTTGAAGCAGTTCTCACACCCACATTAAGGTATTGTAATGGTTTAGCCTTGAGAAAATACAATAATACATGATTACTGAAGCATTAAAATAGATGTTGCACTAAAGATCGGAAGCAATTTTAAGAAGTTTAGTAGCTAAGAAACTATTGACAAGTTTTTTTACATAAAGGAATTAAGATATTATGTTTATTTAAGAGATAATTAATGTCAAGTCATTAATTTAAAAGGGTTTTTTGCTGTCCTTTGATCATAAAAATGGAATTGTGAATTTTATCTCAGGTCCACTCCAAAGCATATTATTTCATCCAATAAATTGTTTAATAAAATAACTTTCAAATCACTTCCTTTGTTTGTTCAAGAACTTTGAAATAGACAATATCTAGATAGCTAGCTATCAAGTTATGACACCATAGAGAAGGCAATATATAATTTATAATTTGAATGGACATTTTTAGATTTCATTATATGCATCTTTTGTTAAAACATCCTTCATCAACCAGGAAACCTTGATATTCAAAACATACTGACGAATTTCATATCAATACATAACAATACACATGCTCCATAGGATGGACAAACTGATCCCTCTACCATACAGGAATAAAAAAAACACCGATAAACACATGCTATCAGTACAATTACTAAAAGAAAGGGTCCTGTAGAAGTTTAAATTCTACTGTCATGTGGTGGGTGGCTGTCTCATGGACAATCATGCCACATCTTCTATTTTTATATTATGGTCCTAAAACAGTCATTTAAACAGTTAGATATTCTTAGAACAATCACTGACAGACAGATGGTGAAAAAACAGTTACTTAAGAGACAGATAACATACTTACATAGAAAAGTGACAGAACTACCCCTGACAAATAAATGGTCTGAAAACATTTGCTAATAAATGACAGTTGGTTACAAAAAGTCAATGACCAGAGAGATGTCTACTGAACTGCCACTGACAAATAAATGGTCTGAGAACAGTTGCTAATCACTGACGGTTGAAAAAAGTCATTGACCAGAGAGATGTCTACCGAACAGTCACTGTCCAATAAATGGTCTGAGAACAGTTACTTATCACTGACAGTGGTAACAGGAGATTCATTGAGCAGACAGATGTATACAAAACAGTCACAGACAAATAACTGGTCTGACAACAGTTGCTTATCACTGACAGTTGGTCATAGAAAGTCATTGACCAGACAGATCTAGATGTCACAGTACAGTTATTGACAAATATATGGTCTTGGAACAGTCTTGAACACAAACAGGTGATCACAGAACAGTCAATAGTAGACAGATGGTCTAAGACAGCCAATTCATTGATTAATTTATTGATTGAATGGTGCTTAATGTCCAGTGGCAAATATTTCACGCATATTCAGGACAAGAGCATGTTAATGATGATTAACCCTGCTTTGTACTAGACTGACACGCTGAGCCAGATTTTTAAATGCGATCTGGCAAAAGCAACAGTCCACAGGAAAACATGCCACTTTACCCAGACACTTTATTCTGACTAGGGACGGACCAGTCTTTGCCCTAGTCCTAAATGCTGTGTGCTTATCAGAGAAGCTGCAAATACAAATTTTAAAAGTCTTTGGTTTGATCAAACCCACAACCTTCTGCACTTGAGGCGAGCACACTCACCATTGCACCACCCAGGCAGTCCAAAGCCACTTTGAACAGTCAGTAATAGACTATTGTCTTGACCAGTAATTAGCAGACTTAGTTCAAGAACAGCCACTTTTACAGTCACTAATCAACAGATTGTTTTAGATCAGTTGTAAACAGTCATTTACACATATAGATGGTCAAAGGGATTATCTGAAATTGTTTTTACCAAAATTCTTTTGATGGTTTAGATTAATTTTATGTCTATAAACTGCGATGGGAAGCTCATTGTGACGTCATAATTTAAGATAGAAATTACACTTACTACATTTAGTGAAAGGGACAGCAGACTGATGGTCTGACAGAACTGCTCAGAATAGTCACTGACAAGGCAGATCAAACATGACTGACAGATGTGTTTTAAGAACAAGCACCTAGAACAGTTGGTATTAAAAGACTCAGTTTGTCAGAATAATGTTTCCAGAACAGCAATTGACAGACAGATAGTCTGAGACAGTCATAAGACAGTTTGAGAACAGTCATATGGTTACAGAAAAACTGCTATCATACAGATGTTCTAAGAACAGTCTACAGCCATTGAGTGGCAGTTGGTCTTAAAACAGACATTTAAACAGACAGATGGCAGCAGAACAGCCACTCATAAACAGCCACTTACACAGACAGATGGTCAGAGAACAATTACACACACAGCTACGTATCTTGGCATAATTACTTCAATAAAATTTTCTCATCAAACATTGCACCATATAAGTTATGTAGAGGAAACCATCAGTGAAATTCTAGACAAAGTTCAGTTTAATCAAAGATTAATAGCTCACAACCTTAAGATTTTCTCTTAAAAAGGTAAAAAGATGAGTATCTCATTTGTCAGATTGTTTTATTTGAAAAGAAAGTTGATTATATGACACTACATGAAGCCAGGTAATCAATGGAACATGACATGATATTGACTAATTATTTATGCTGACAAAGACACCAGTTCAGAAACTAGCTTGCTGAATTAAAGTGCAGTATATAGCATCCCAGGAAGTTCCCAAAAAATACTGTTCATTATCTTTGGCTTTTCATACTTTAGATGCAAGCTGTACTGCATCAGTATCTAATATATAGATCATTGATTCTGAAATTATATTCTATAAATCAAGTAAATCCTTTTCTTACATAACTAATTAGATCAGATAGGAAATCTTAATATCTTTTTATCTGAAGTTTAAGTCATTAAACAAAGAGTTGTTTCAGAGTTCTGTTACATCACTGTTGTCATAGAAACCAGATGAGGGTTGATTGGGCTTTGTTTCAAAATTGTAAAATTAGTCAAAATGTGAGAAGATAAGTGATGGTTAATGTAACAAATTGTCAATTATAGATTATTTCTGTCAAAAAAATTATTAATTATTTGGTAAAGGTGATTTATTTCTTTTTTAAATTATTGTTTTTACTATAATGATGTTTCAGTTGTTTTTATTTTTTGCAATCTATTGTTAATTTTTGACAGAATATTACCAATACCTGCCAACTTGAAACTTATTTCTGTAAAAACAAAACTCAAGGTCACATCCAGTATGAAAATGAAAAGATATGGAGTAAATGATTGATTGATTGATTGAATGTTGCTTAACGTCCAGTGGCAAATATTTCATGCATAGTCAGGACGAGAGCATATTAATGATTGATGATTATGAATGAAACCTGCTTTGTTCTGTTCGACAAACTGAGCCAAATTTTTAACATGCTAGCTCACGAAAGCAACAGTCCGCAGGAAGACATGCCACTTTACCCAGACACATTATCCTGACTCTGGGCCAAACAGTCTTTGCTCTTACTCCTTAATGCTGCGTGCTTAGTGGAGAAGCAGCAAATACCAATTTTAATGTCTTTGGGTTGACCCAGCCCAGGATCGATCCCACGACCTACCGCACTGGAGGCCAGCACACTAACCATTACACCACCGAGGCGGTTGGAGTAAATGTCAGAGACTTTGACTAAAACAATCACAAGTTCTCGATTAGGCCTTCAACAAGGGTGGAATAACAGTCCTTGTAAAAATTCTTGTTTGTATGAGTGTAGTTTTTTTTATGGTTAACAAGTTTTAGATATCAAAGATTTGTTTTATCTATGGTCACCTGCCTATATGGACACCTTTCAAACAATGAAATATTGACATTACCGAAGGCCAGCTTTTTTACATTGGAAATTTTTTGTTGTGCAATGTAAAAACTATTACAGTTACCATAAATTGAGGTATTTTCATGTGCGTTATAGCTGTGTTATAAGAGGGGGATCAAGACTTTTCGAAAAGGGAATACCACCTGTAAGTGAATGCTCCTCAGCATAAAAAAACGTACTGACACTGCAGAAGACAAGTTGGCTGAAAAAAAAATCATTTATCAGGGGGGAGGGCACCCCTTGACTTCAACTGGATCCACCACTGTTTATTGCCAACAGTGGCTTCAATCACCACTCAGTTATCAAGCATAAAAATTAAAAATAAATGTCATCAAAGTACATTGAATTTTGAAAACATTAATGATAATGGCAACGATATTGGTAAAGTATGGCATTGTTGAATGGACCTTGACAGATTCTTAGAATTATGTGATAATGTCCTAAAAACTCAATTATTGGTTCTTAAGTGGTGTGTAATGAAAACTTTAACTGCTCACTTTTAATGGAAAAGCTTTGACTAAAATTCGCATTATGCAAATAAAATCTCTTGTTTTATTTGCTCATTAGAATTATCTGAGAAACAAGGAAACAGACTTTTATGACTTGTTTCTCCAATCAATTTTATTTGAATAAATATTCCTGGAAATATCTGAAGAATACATGTTAAGTATTTTGTCCCGAACTGGTTCATTATTAGACTGAAATATAACGCACAAAATGATGTTATACAACAAAAAGAAAGTTGACCATAAAATCTATGGCATAATTGGTCTTTGAACACATCATGTTTTTTCTTGAGGTCACAAAGAACAAATTTTCAGAAATTATTGGCACCTAGAGAAATATAATTATGGTAGTCAATTGTTTGAAGTGTAGGGGAACTTCATTTCAATTATTTATAGATAATTAGTTAATGGATTATCTGTACCCTCATAATTACTAATTTCGCCTACATGACAAAGACAGTGGATTTTCAATTTTCCATCCATTGTTAGAAACACATCCCAAATTAGTAGAGAGATACTGAATATTTTGGGATTTTGACATCTTAGGATTTTTTAACTATAGAGAATTGATGGTAGAGAAGTGCATAAGAATGTTAAAGGTGGTTGATATTGTGGTTAAATATGATTTTTACTAAAAAAGATGGGTTTCCATTTTTCAGTTTAAGGCATTCATACAGATTGAAACGTGTTGGGAATAAGTCAGTTCTGTACTGGACAAGTTTTCAAGTTGAACAATTACGAAGCTTCTTGCAATTTCCTGTAATAAGCATATTCACATTTTGCAAGAAAAAAAGCTGCATTTTTTATTTTATTTTACTTCGAAGAAAACTATACCAGATGTGGCTTGATATGGCCTTTGTCAAAAGCTGCTAAGCATAGACCAAAATTTTATGAAAATTTAGCAGTTTGGTTGTTATGGAAACAGATAAATTGTTGACTTTAATAAACAACAAACCCATATCAAGCTTATCCATAAGGCAAGTATATTTCAAATACATGAAGTCGGCATCGTGTGATATCTTGTCACTTGATCCGACCATTCTTACTCTTTTCCATCATGAATCATTAACTACATTTTAAAAAACTAAGAGCACTGATTGGTATGACAAAAATATTTTACCTGTCGTAAGAAAAACAAACCGATCGCCATTTTAAATCAGGCAGTTTATACCAATGAAGAGAATCTGTTTCTCGAAATATTTAGTTAGTATTTTATTGTATTTATATTTTATTTTGCATCGTTGTACATTTTCTAGACGTTTATACATATATATATACATGTAGAGACATCAGAGCCAAACAAGCCTAGAACCACATTTTAATTGTTATACCAAAATGGGGTCCAAATATTAAAATTGCAGTTGGTATTTGCACCCAACACTTTTTGACTGTATTACTTCATTTTATGTTTCTCTGGTTGTTTTAAACATTGACTATTCTTTAATCTCATATCTTGTTCTTGTGTATGATAATGAAGCTTTCTTTATGACTTAAAAAGCTGATAGTCTTCAAGGTTTGATTATCAAAGCAGTTTTATTAGAACTCATTCTATCTTAGATTTTCTTTTAAATCCTCAGTTTTTATTCAATCTACCATTAATTTTCTTTTGAATCCCCATTTTTACTGTTAAGTCATCCTATCTTGGATTTTCTCTTTAATCCTCAGTTTGACTGTTAAACAAATCTCGAATTCACAGTTTGACTTTGAATTCATCCTATCGCGGACTTTCTTTTGAATCCCCGATTTGGCTTTTTAGTCACCTTAACTTGGATCCACAGTTTGACTTTAAGTTCATACTACCGGGCCTTTCTTTTGAATCCACAATTTGACTTTTAAGTCACCTTACCTTGGATCCACAGTTTGACTTTAAGTTCATCCTATCGGGACTTTCTTTTGAATCCACAATTTGACTTTTAAGTCATCTTACTTTGGATCCACAGTTTTATTTTAAAGTCATTCTATCAGGACTTCCTTTTTAATCCACAATTTGACACTTAAGTCACCTTACCTTGGATCCACAGTTTGACTTTAAGTTCATCCTATCTGGACTTTCTTTTGAATCCACAATTTGACTTTTAAGTCACCACAGTTTGACTTTAAAGTCATCCTATCGGGACTTTCTTTTGAATCCACAATTTGAATTTTAAGTCACCTTACCTTGGATCCACAGCTTTACTTTAAAGTCACCTTACCTTGGATCCACAGTTTAACTTTAAAGTCATCCTATCAGGACTTTCTTTTGAATCCACAATTTGACTTTTAAGTCACCTTAATACCTTGGATCCACAGTTTGACTTTAAGGTCACCCTATCTTGCATTTCATTTGGACACAGTATTTGTTATATTTAATTAGATAACATTTTTCATGTTTTTATACGACCGCAAAAATTTTGTGGTCGTATTATGTTATGGGCATGTCGGCGTCGCGTCGGTGTCGGCGTCCGTAGACAGTTAGGTTTCCGATCAATAACTTTAGTTTTAATATTTGGATCCATTTCAAATTTTAAGA
>JAULBM010324205.1:0-13360 GCA_032357055.1 Geukensia granosissima | reverse complement strand
TCCTGACTTGGTACAGGCATTTCAAAAGAAATGGTGGGTTAAATCTAGGTTTTACGGCGCGCCAAACCTCCCGCTTCATAAGGTATATCTATGCCGCTGGATTGTGTCCCTTTTCCGCTTATGAATATATGACTGTGAAATAATTTTAATCTACATAATTATATCACTGGTTGGCAATTATAACATTATATGACTACCAATCGTCTGCTGCAGTAGATTGCATTAAAATGAAATTTCACTTTGTCATTGGAGGAACTCATAGTTTATGATAAATTAACTACACCTTGTTGAAGCATTTGTTGGAAATTCAAATAATATACTAGTATAGAGGCGTTTATTTTAAATAACAATATGATTGGGTATGATTTACATGTGGAATAAATAGGTAAATTGAGTTGTTTTCAAAACATTCATGATATTAGCGGCCCCTTGTATCTCAATTTACCAGAAAAGACACCCCCGCCGTGCGAGGACATTTTCTTGAAAGGTTCTGTTATAGTTTGTGGTTATAGAGTATTAGATAATTAGATATTCTGCTGTATTGTAATGTAATAAGAAACCAACATTATTTTAGTTAAGAGATATTTAATAAACGAGCAGGGAAAGGAAAGGATTCAATCCTAAAATCCGGTGCTTATATCTGCTTATTCTTCATTATTTCAGTTATATAGTCAATTAGACACTAATGATCTTAAGGAGGTTCGGGTGTCTAAATAAAAAAAATCGATAGAATTTTTTTATACTTTGTCAAAAGTTAACCTATATTGTGCTGTTCAAAAAATTACAATCAAATGACAATGTCACGGAACTCGTTTTCAAGCAACGGCTTGTGCAAAATTCTCCATTTTCTGTTGATTATATAGGGAAAAACTATATTTTTCTCGATATTGAGTTCATAAAACGATAGAATTATAAAATAAAATAGGGAAAGGGAAAATAAAACGAAAAGGATCACCGATCTAGGTTCTTTCTACTTTAATAAATCTATAATTCTATAGTGCAATTCTTTATAAAATGAAGCCATTGGAGTTACCTCTCCTCCGGCATTTAATTCCTTAAATATAAAAAAAAAACTCTTTATCCTCTGTAATTGCTTTGTGGAGAACGTAGAAAATCTCCCCATGCTTGAATACGTATGCTCTTATATTTACAGTTATGGCGTATTTTATGCTTGCGAAAACTAGCTCTATGTGTACGCCTTCATTTTTTCTTTTTCGGCCAGAGTCCATCTGTTTACAAGCTATTTAAAACCGCCAAGTCATTTAACAAAATCTTGTTGTGCCCTGTGTTTGTTTAAACTTTGTGTTTGGTTTTGTATGTATTACTGTCGGGCAATTTATGACAGATTTGTTAGATTTCTTTGCCCGTGTATATCAGTAATTTGTTGACATTATTCCGCCTTTGTGTGCTTCAACACACAGATGTAGTGCATGATTTTTGCTTCGGAATGTTTAATATTTCAATCTGCATCAGCCTGTTAGAAAACTTCCTCTGATAACACTTCTTATACCAATTTCTAATGCCATCTTTTACCCGGTCTATGCATTGGACTTCAACATTATATTATTTCCCCGTCAAATGGGGAGGCAAAGTTTTTTAAGTAAGGTTTTTTCAAAGATACCAAAAGTAACAGACAGATGAAATTTGTCGTAAATCTATGTGGAATTCTTGCATCTCAAAACGTAATAACGAAAGGTGTTTAATTTTATTTTATTGCAAATATTTCTTTTAAGAGTTTGGTTTGATTAGATATTCTCTTATCATTTATCGAATGTTTTACACCGAGAAGAATATATTGTTTTGAGAGAGACCATATGTCAAGGATACATCGAACATTTTTTGGACGATAGTTTGACAATAACGAAAGGGAGTCAACTCACTTACGAAAGGTTTTGGCGAGTTTTTCTTCCCCTACACAACTTCAGAAGGCACATCTTTACTCCCATCTTTTCTTCACCTCATCCCCCTTTTACTTGTGCTTAAAGGTAAAGAAATGCAATATAACAGTCATAAAGACCACTGCAAAGATTATAACAAAAACATGCAATTTATACCGAAAAATATCTGAACAATAAAAGATCATAAAATATAAAAAAAATAAGTACCTAGTAGTTACACCCCAGTGAACACAGAACGCGTTGCAAGATGACAGTATTCAGGCCTATAATCATCGAATACATGCAGATCATCTTTACAAATTTAGATATCTTGATGACTGAACAAACAATAAATGAATTTTATTTTAATATTCGCAATAATGGTATTGTCAATATTAGTGTAAATAAAAGATCTTTTTAAAGTTTTGGAAATCCGAGATCCAAACATAGAAAAGGAAGAATTCAAATCCAACCAAATTAAATTCGTTTATTTTTTGGTGTATAAGACCGTCTCGTTCTCTTTTTATGAAAAAATCGCGAATATTGTTAAAACACTAATTTTTTCACAAAAATAATATTTTTTAGTGTTCACTTTATAATAATCTTACAGTCTTTTTAATGTTTGACACTGGTGTACTCCAAGAATAAAGATAAATGTAACTCGTCCTTAAGCGTATTTCACTTTTTTATCGTTTTCGGCGTCAAGTTTGCATCATAAATGTTAAAACCGGTTGCTACTTCAATTCATCAAAACCGCATTACTGCATCTAAACAGTTTATAACCACACTTGGTGACATAATGTATTACTCTGTCAAGTTATAGATTAACCAACTTAATTTAGTATTCTACTATTAATTGGCTGCCAAAATGGCAGATGATGGACAACAAAGAGAAACAGAAGAAAATAACCACTCAAAATACTACCTAGTAAACTTAAGAATGAGCAAGACGAACCCTTTAAAAAGAGGGTGGTTGCAGGGTAAGCTGCTGCTGCGCCACTAGACAAGTATTGCGGAGGGTTATCTCCTCCTGTCGATGCCACTAGACAAGTACTCAAGAGGGGTAAGCTGCTCCTGTGCCGGTAAGCAAGTATTTATACTTTCCAGGATATGGTGGTGCATACAGATTCATTCAAACAGTACTAAATGTCTAATGTCTATTAGAAAAACTTTCAACACAAGAAACCAAGAGACGTGAAGTTTGTTAAATCAGGGTTCCACATACAAGATGAGGTTATATATATAATAAAAAAATATAAAACAGTTATAAAATAATGAACATGTACCTGTCAGACCCTATTTTCTTATTTTTACTTTTTGAAAAATAAGAACCAAGTAAAAACTTGACGAAGAAGTTTACATCAATGAGATCCTGAATTACCGCTGAAAGAGTATGATGTTGCATTTAACGTCGGGGGAAAAATGAACGCAATAATTTTAAAATTTTAATACATCTAACATTTCGAATCTTTAGGCAATTGTGGTACTGAATTTGAATCAGGTATTTTTGCAAAAGTTCAATTAAGCATAGAGTTTCATAACTAAAGAGGCTATATTTCATCTCTGTCTCTTTTCAGCACAAAAACCCTCACCACACAAAGGCATTCTCATAAACACCGCTATATTTGGGAGTTTTAATCCTTTTATTTGGTTTAAAATCCTAAACATTCCAACTCCAAAAAGTATTTCAAACTTAATCCTATTTAGGTACATTCATGGACCAAAATATACAATATACGTAATGATCCGAGCCAGTTAAAAAGATAAAAAGGGAATTTTACAAATTACAATGTTTGAAAAATGTGAACAGTATCTTTCCAACATTCTTTCCAGTACTCGAAAATAAATATAGAGTACAGATTTTTACTTCCACCTGGAGAAGCACAAAGGCCTTTTCAAACGCCATGGTCCATGAATGTTACTTCAAATTTTAAAATTTTGCCGGATCTTCTTTCTTTGACCCCTAGCGTCTCTAATGAACGTAAATCCAGAGAAAGCGCTTTACACGCAGTTGAATTTGGCTTTTGAGTTTTTGCGTTAAACGTATGTAAAATGTGGGTTGTGTATTTATGGAATACATTCCAAATTCTTTCTTTTTTTCTAAATATTATTACGTAGTTTTTCTCTTGTGCTGGGAAGAGGACTGAAAAGCTTTCCATGGCTTGAATTGCATCCGCTTATTTGTTTTGAATGTATCTTGGAAAGAGACAGTGACATCTATCCAACATTGTTGATTGTAAAATCCATTTTATTTTTTTTTACATTTTGGCTTATCGGCGTTCACTATGTTATGAATTGTAAATTATATTTGGTCCATGAATGTTACTACAAATTCATAAATTTTGTCTGATCTTCCAACTTTGGCTCCTTAGCGTGTCTCATGAAGGTAAATCAGGAAAAGCAGTTACGTTGGGCTTTTGAATATTTGTTAAAATCGTGTGATAAATGCGGATTGTGTTTTTATACATTTCATATTTTTTTATATTTTAAACATTTAAATTCAAATGGCAACCGAAGAAAACAATCTTAATGGAGCGTATTACAATAAAATGGACAGATGTTTTAATGTACATACTATGTAAATATCCTGTATATTTTCCAGTGTGTTATTATGTAATCCACTATCACTTGTCACAAAAGAAACAAAAAAACAGACAACCATCAGATATGTAAGCAATCAATTAAGGAACAACATTATTATGAAACTCATTTTTCAATTAGGATTACGTTGTAAATTAATATCTAGCATTTGACAGCCTGATTTATGCGTAATTTTCTTATAAAGGATATAATTAATAGTAATTTAATGTATCTAGACATATAGAATAGCTGATATAATAAACGATAGGAATTTCAGAATATATATTGAAAGTCTTTAAAATATAACACCAAAGATATTTTAAACTAAAGATACGTCGGACGAATTTGAATAACTTGAACAGCTTTACAAAGTTTATATTTTTAAAAGAACGAATATGGAATATATGTCAGAAAGATAAAATCCATGGGCCATATTCTGCTTAATGTTTAAGCGATATGAAAAACTCAACGATCCTTTATCGGTAAATACCGGAATTTTACTTCTAAAACCTCTGCAATCATCAGTTATTTATTTTAATTAAACTTTAAAAAACTGAAGTTTTTATTACAGATACAACATCAACGTTTTATATGAATGTAAATAATTTTAAAATACATGTATTGTATGATCTTCTCACAGAATTCTTAGGCTGAATTTGCATGCTACTGTTAAGGTATGGAATGCGCCACCTGTGATTTATTCTTCATATTCAAATGACTGATTGCGTATTCTACCATTAAAAGTTGTAAAGCCTTTTTTCCATTGATTGTTTATTTTACTTAAGATACTAAAAGTACCATATAGTAGTGATATGCAGATTTGAATATTCTTCGATCTATCGTTTGTTGACATTTTTTTTATATCTGATAAAATATCATTTATTTATACATTACTTTATTATGTTTGTAAACATATTCAGAAGTAGAAAAGCCAAGTATTATGCCACAAACTTGTAGAGTTATAATTAATTCCATATTTATTGCAAAATAAATGGAATACATATCCAAAGCGAGAATATCTGTCAGTGTTGACAACATACTCTGAGGCATTACTATACAATTAACCAGTGGCTTTTCTATTTTGTAACATGATTAACTATATATGTGATAACTGTTGCTTAAATATCTTTGATCTTGTTAATTATGCAATACCATTATGACATTATCCATAAATGATACAAATGTATTGGCTACGATATATATTTCTGTCTTATTTATAGTATCTGGTATACGACAGGGTTGTCGTTTGTCGGCTATCGTAAAATTGTATAATTTATGTATCTGCTTGGACGAAATTTGTATGAAGAGACATAAAATATTTGCACCCATCTAAATTGTCACATTTCTATTATAGTAACCCCTAACGACAGCTGTAATTGTCTATGTATAAGCTTAAAAGTGAGTTCATAGGAGAATTGCAGTGCACAAACCTCTTTATTAATTTTTTTCTTCATGAAAAATACAAAAATGTGGAAAAGTTGTTTGTAACTTAAAATGACGTATTAATATGATGATGGTGAAATATGTAAGGTTTAAAATAAGGGTCTCCGTGTAATTCACATTTGTTAGGATTTTCTCTGGTCTTGTGCGTTTCATTTTGAAAAAAAAGGTTGTTGTTTTTTATGAGTTTTTTTTTTTTAATTTGGAATAAATTTTCACTAAGAAATAGATATTTAAAGATTAAAAGTAGATCTTAAAAAGCGAGTATCTATACCTGAGATTGACATGTATATTTTAGCGTGCTTATATTCTGTTAAGTTAAACGTTCAAAAATTGTATGCATTGCTACAATAAAACGAAAGGAAAATCAAAAAAGAACTCCACGAAAAACAAGGTATAGCCACCGACATGAAAAAAAAGTGTCATCTTACACTACAATATATAATATCTTTACTTTGAATAACTGTAATAAACAGCACTGCGTTTGGGCTAGAAGAAATAAACGTCATTTGTGTATTGTTTCGTGTTCCTTTGTCATTTTATATGTCAATCAAATGTGCGGTTTGTCACAAATAACCACATATGCCTACTAAGGTCAGGCAAATCTCTAAGGTCAGATTCGGTCATTTATTATTTTATCATCGGACCGTGCATACGGTTGTATGTCTATAAGTGTCTTGTCATAATAGCTTTACTATCTGAGATTGCCCTGCAGGAAACATCATTGTACATCTCAGCCACCGTCATACTTTCTCATTTCAATTGTTGTTTTCAGTTAAACATGCTTAAAGTTTGGATTTTATTTTTAAGTTTAATTCATGTGATCTTTGGATATCCCGATGGAGCACCGGAACGTGCGTGTTTTTACATGACTCCTAGACATACTCATCCGCATACAGGTCGACCGTGTTTGACACAAACCGGCCCAGCTCCATATAGAATAACAGCATCAAATACAACTTTTAGCTCAACCACTGCAATCCGAGGTAAGTGTTTTCTTCGTGATAAGCTCAAAATTTGATATAATCTGTAACCGACGCAAAATGTAACCACACTATGTTTATATGAGTTGTATAAGTAAAAAACACACTCTGTATCTTTAGTTTAGATTATTTCAAACGATTTAAACACGGAATGACGATTCAAAGAAAATGAATGAATTTCAAATGAGAATAAGTTTTATACTTATTTGCTCGAAAATAACGTAATTGTAACAGCAAAACTTCGCATTATTTCAAATGTTTTAACTGAAGGAAAAACCAGATAACACAGTTGAGTACCTGAAGGGATGCAATCGTATTAAATATTTCAACAGCAAAATGTGGCAAATGTGGCATCTCTGTTCTGTTCGTACTGGATTGTTACGTTACGTACGCCACTCTGACAACAACAGATAATTTTTGTGTTAGATATTTTTATTGTTGATTTATTGAAACGTTTTAACACACGGTGTTACTTACTTATAATTTTTATTTGTTACTGTTGGTGAGAAAGTGTTTCCATTCCATGGTAAATGTGAAATAAGGTAAGATTGCTGTTATGAAATATTTTTATAAACCAGAATTGATGTTATTATTCATTTGTGTTAATATCTTTAAACATTAAACTGAACCTACTTTCATATTCATTTATACCATAAAACTCATTAAAACCAATTTTTAACATGCGTTATTAGGTGGTTTGATTTTCAAGTTCTTTGCATTGTATTCAAATATTCAAAATCATGCAAATAATCAATCTCCTGCAATTTAGTTTTTAATTATCGATTATTTTAACCTATTCAGGGAATCTTTGCATGATATCATTTAATCTTAGCAGTTATTATAAATTATCTATTCAGAAGTTTTTATGGAGAGAACTGTTTAAGTAATTAGACCAATGAAAGGCCACATTTTAAAATATTTATTTCAAAACGATAACATTAAGATATGCGTTGCCCTATAAAAATCCTTAAATTCTATTTCAACCGCATAAAAGCTTTATTTAGAAAATGAGGTGTGAACATCCTTCAGTCTTATTATCAATAACTTGCTTAAGCGATAGTTATATTCTACGCATCAAACTGCGCATCATTAATCGTTAGTTTTTTCCTGATGTGTCGTAATTCTAATTGGACCTGTCAACTTCTGAGGAGCTTCAATATGTCAAACAATATTTACATGTATGAAAATAATGAAGAAGAGCGTAACTTCGAGATGAAGCTATTTATAAAATATTATTCTTACAAACCATTCAATGATACTTACATATTAAATTTCTCAAGTGGTTTTTCTCGGTCGACATTTTTGCTTGAATTATTTTGAAAAATGCTCTGCACGTGATAGATTACCCGGTAGCCTATATCATTTGCATCCCATTTCAACTTCAAACCTAGGCACTCTGGATGTCACAAACCCTTCATTTACTATCCTTACAATTATAAATAAAATTGGCAAAGTTGTTTTCACTTCTTTCTCTTTGAGAAATATTTTCAATAAACATTTAAATTCTTGTTGTAAATTAAGTGTTTATCCTACATATATTTCACTGATGAGTTGTTCGTAAATTTGTTTAGAACTATTACAGATAAACAATATGTTGAAAGACATTGAATAAATTGTCATTTTCTAGGAATTGCAAATTACATTTTGTTTTAAATTTCTTTAGTGATAATCTATAAATAATGTCCTTTTCATTTCTGTAAAATGATTGATTTTGCCGCCTAGCAACTTTTTTCTCCAATTAAAATTGTTCAATTTTGGTTTCGACAAAAACAAAGTAAATCAGGCATAGACTCCATTAGCACTTCAGTCATTAGTTGACCATCCTAATGTACATATCTTCAAAATATTAACATTTCAGACTGAATGTATAAATATCTACTACAATCGACTTTTCATACCAAAGCAACCCAGTGAAGCAAGTTACAACCCAAAACCAGGGCAAATTTCAATATAGTTGCATTCGAGTAGACCGCATGTACGAGTGTGCCTTTTAACATTGTAATTAATTGACTATGCTAAAAATGGGTAAACCTATCAATTTATTTTTGCTGTTCCTTTAAAATCGCGTTTTTATGATGAATGGAATGTTCGTTCGTAATGTAATTAACATTTGAAGTCTTAGTTACGAACGTTTGATGATTTAGAATGCACAATCAAAATATATAATGTTATTTGATGCACTATAAACTCGACAGCTTTATTTTTCTATTATTTAATTATTTAAAAGAACTGAAATGGACTTTAGTCCCTGAACACTGCAAAGTTTAATTCTATGTAATAGTCTTGAATCTCATTTTAATGCTAAATATACTTATGGTTCAAAATTAAACTATAACAGTAACACCTTGAATTATCATTTTTATATATGGAACAAACAGTTAATATAATAATAAGCGTATTTCATCATTTATCATTCCAAAATAGCAATCAGTGTTGGAGACAAGGTGCACTGGCACTTTTTTGACATGATCAATATTTACATTACTTTATTTTCCAAGTTATTAAGAATTTTAAGTAAATGACGACAAGTCTACCACTATTGAATTAATATCTGAATTTCAAAACACAGTTTCATTCCTATTAAAATGAAAGTTTTCCATTCAAACAACTGCCCAGATAACTGCAAATATTTTCAAATACATTGTTTTTAAACGTAAAGTCAGATTAGTCAATAACAACTTGTTTAAGTTAATTCTGCAAGGTTAAATGTTCTGCACAATAAAAAAGCGCCAAATGTAAACGTAATATTCCATTTATCAACGCTACAAGACACGAATGTTTTAATTTCTTGGTGATTTTAATCTCTGATTAGTTTCTAAAAATTTGGTTGTGTTGGGGCTCCAAAAAGATAATCTGGTCAAAGATTTCGCAGGCTAAATCTGCATATCAATTTGATATTGTATAAAATGCATTAGAAATAAATAATCTGGCCGAGCCACAAAATCCACTCACTTCCCAAAAACGTTTATTGTTACTTTCGATTCGGTGTTCAATATCTAACAACTCCTTTGTGTTTTTGCCATGTCATTTTCCTTGCACTATACTATTGTTTTACACATAACTGTCATGTATTTTATGTACTATTGGTGATGGAAAATATCGTTCATTTCCTGATAACTCTAGAATTCAACAAGGATGCCCGTTGAATGTCTTTTTTATTCTTCTTGTCTGGACATGTATCCTGACTTCTTAATGGTACCATTAATTTCCATTAATCGCATGTTTTATGGGGGTTAATGAGTTTTAAGATTAGATAGTCTGCATTGATATGAAGTTCGCATTGAGTTGAAGAATAATGTATTAGAGATCGAGAAACCCACTTCAGATAGACCCTTTTACTGTAACTGCGTCCCTGTTACTTTGGGTGGAAAATAACATATTTTCCCGGAAAAATGACGTCAGCGGACAATCAAATATGACGTCAGAACTATTGTGTCGTCTACTTTCGTACACCCGGAAGATGCTTCCACGCAAGCGTCAAAAGCAGGAACGCAGCATCAGTAAAAGGGTCAATTCTGCTTGATATAAAATCAGAACAAATAAGAAAGCAAGTTTTGTTGTAAACGCAGTTGTGATAATTTCTTGCAGCATTGTTTTTTAATGTAAAGGAACTGATCAGTTCATTTTGCTCTAAATTATATCAGACCAATTGTATAGCAGATATAACAACAATAAAAAATGCCATTACATAATATACACATTTTAGTTTACAAAAATCACCTTTTATATAATATTTACCATAAACGGATGTAACTCTGACAGATATTGTTTATAAATTGCAATTATAATTTCTCTACAAAAATTATATCACGCTCTCATTAGTTAGCATCGTGTAGCAAATTATTACATGTTAATAATACAGTATATGAAAATATTTATAAAGAAACATCAGAAACATTTCATTCATTTTAAAGGAGTCTCCAATTTTCTGTGTGCAATTTTATTTATTCAATATGCACCATTAATGATGAAGTGTATAAATCTCAGTTGGTATGTTATTTCAGAACTTGGTTTTCATATAAAGAATTTTAAATAAGTTTGTCTCTTTCAAAGTAGCTCAACTGGATCAAGGACTTCTGATAAACAGTTTTGAAAGTTTTACAATCATCGTCAAAAATTTCTTGTTCGATTCGAAATATCCGTTTCACAGATGAAAACAGATATGTTTTTGTTCTTATATCTTTTGCATTTATCAATTATTTTGAACAATGATTAAAAAAGGGTAATATTAGCGTCATTATACGAGATAAAACGACATGAGAGGCATCAATGTATCACCAATACATCTAGTGTCTTACGAGCATTGAAATATTGACTGCTGCAGTGGTGATACCAGTCCTCCTAAGGTCGCAACAACCTAGTGATAAAAAAGTAAAATAGTTTGTCGAACTATCACAATACCGATTTAACATGTTTTGAAGCAACCAATATGAATAACGTTAATAAAAACTTGTAAAAATTGGAATAACTAAACCCAAATCTAAGAATACAATTAATGTTGACATTGAATCCATCATCAGTATCTCAGGGAGCACGATAGATGATGATCTAAAAGTCCAGGGTAGAATATCTATGTGAGAGATAAAAAGAAACAAGACAAATTTGAAACAAACTAAAAGATAAAACGTAAACAAAACAACAATGACTTGGAATCCACGAACCCCTATTCAAAACTGGAGTGGGTTCGGTGCTTCGCTTCTTTTATTTCATCATATTTTATTTTGTTACCGGTAGCGTCAAACAACGGCACGTGACCAAATTCCTCGGGTATCATGGCTTTGGGCTATCAAACGCGTGATTCTCAAAATTGAAGGCCAAAAGATCAATGAAAAAAATAACATTATCAAGCCGCTGATAAATATGAACTGCCGTCACGAAAAACCTTAATTTTATCAAAACCGAATAAGCCCTTTAAATTCATATAAAACTTTAAAAAAAAACACTCTTGATCAAAATCAAGTCAAGTATTAATGATATTTTTATTGATAATACCTAAGATGTGCATAAAACAATTAAATCAGCTTGAAATTGTTTACTGACATTATTTTTTAACATAAGGCAAACTTAAAACTAAATTCTTTGGTCTAAAAGTACAAAGATTTGAAACAAATATACTTATTTTTATTGGTGTTTGGACATGATTTCTCAAGAAACGGAAAGAAATATATAAAAAAAACATAAATAACGTAAGATATTTTGTGAAATGTCATTTAAATTGGACCAGCACACAGGGTTTTATTTAAAATAAGTTTACACACCGTAATAGAGTAGTTAAGTAATTATTACTTTTGGCACAGAACTGTCAATTTTCTTATTCTAATTATGACTACCTTACCCTATATTATCAGATTTGGAAGTGAAAAATATTCAGACAGTCTTTATGGGAATATTGAAATTGACACTAATAAGAAGGAAATTAGTCTTAAATCTGAGCAGTTTGTAACAAATCTACCACAGGAAATATACAATTAAACAAAATTTTAAAAAACATTTTTTGTGTTCAAAGTTTTAATGAGGAACCCACTTAGAACAAAGACTTATTTTACCGTATATTTGTTTTTTTGTTTCGCAACAGCACATAAAAACTACACAATGAAGGTACTTGTAAATCTTGTCCACTGTCCTTACTAGTTAGATTTACATGATTTACAGATGATACAGACTGAGAAAGAAAAACACCTGTTGTAATATTGTATCTACCTTCCCTAAGGCAATCATTTTAAGACAAATGATTTAGGATTTTTATTATTACAACAAACGCACAAAGATTACTGACCTTTTAAATGAATAAATGGGTATTCTACACAATCTCAAAACACAACTTGAGACTCGCTTACGTGACACTTGGCCATAGGGTTTATTTGACAGCAATCTCTATATGATGGAACTTATATTTTAAGGAACGTTCTGATAAGAAGAAATCTTTAATTAACCAATCAAAAAGAAAGAATTGTCATTTGCCACATATAAAATTTTCCGGTCAGGACAAAAAATCTTTTTGAAAAATACAAGATTTTTTTCTGTAAAACTGAGCTCTACTTAGCATAGAGGTTTAAAGTCTATATTTTGTTTTTTTAATCAGTCGAAACAAAAAATCTTATGGCAGCCATGATGTTTTCAATCAGAATATATGTAAAATTACCGCACAATGAATTTCAGTTTATTTAGCGTTATAATTTCTGAGGAGATAATGTTTGAAAATCGATTTTGCTCTGCGGCCGCATTTGTTGTCTGATTGAGATGAAATTAGGAAACTTAAAAACGAATGCATTTCATAAAGTTTTGTTCATTTGTGGAGCAGCTTCAAAGGAGAATTTTTTTCAAACCGAAAAAAGTCCTTTCCCCCTGGTTTTTATACGACCGCAAAAATTTTGTGGTCGTTTTATGTTATGGGCATGTCGGCGTCGGCGTCGGCGTCGGCGTCGGCGTTGTCGTCCGTAGACAGTTGGGTTTCCGATCAATAACTTTAGTTCTATTATT